>JAUEPT010000134.1:0-96847 GCA_030435635.1 Armillaria borealis
CGAAAGGTCAGTAAGTAATCGGGAGGTAATGGACTAAACTAACTGGAGGCGGGTCTTGAGCTATGGTTGCACTTCCTGTCACATTCATTCTGCACTACTTGATGTTCTCGACGTTGCAATCGTCGCTACCTTTCATGTGTAGAGCTGAATAATTTTGCATTAGAAAAACTCGACAGCAGTCGGCGGTGGATATTACTAAGGGAATAGAGGAAGCGAAGGATGAAGAAACGACGGGATGGCTTCGGCGTTCCTGTAGGCTGTCCTGCTGTGAGAGCTCACCACCTACAACACGTGAAAGGATAGCAATACACATGCGAAGGACTCGTACTTCTTGATATTATCCATTATGAACTGCAGGTGAGAATGATATCAGTACAAGGTCCACAGAACGGAGATCGTGAACATACTGGAGTCGTAGCACCATGTTTTTCCAAGCTTCCCCCCAGTTCCGTCCTCTAGAGTTATCTTTGTGGCGCGTCATCTACGCGAACGAGACTCTGACAGCTGTCCAAACTGAAGCGTCGCCACTGGCGGGGCATGAAAAGCTAGACCGTGCGGTGCTAGCTCGAAGGATCCGAATTTGGGTAATGGTGGCGGAAAGGGCTCTGAGACTGTGAACCTTGTGGTTCAGCCCAGGCTAGGGTCTTTGCATTGCATTGCGGTGGGAGCTGTCGGGCAGGAATAAGTGAGTATGATCAAACAAGCCGTCAACCAGGAGGATGATATGATCGTATCGGAGCGTCGGGAGGTCGTAATGGTGCGTTGGAGGATGTAGCCCTGCACGCATCCATAATAACATTAGGCGCAGCGGACTCTGCTAGCGGTGCCAACGGATACCGTAGATGAGGACGGAAACGTCCCCTTCTCTCCACCAGACGCGAAATCAAGGAGAAACGAGTGAATTCCTTCCTGGGAAGGCCAAGACAGATTATCCCATCTCTGGTATTGAAACCAACTTCAGACTAATCGTAACGGCGTCTTCGTGTCTGTAGACTCGGGGGAAGAAGGGATGTTGCTGCAACTCTAGCTCCGGGATCCGGGCCTCTGATATGCATACAGAAGTAGAGAAGAAGAAATGATCGTACGCCTTGGTTGTATGCGCCCTACAATGCAGATTGGAAGTGACATTCCTGCTCTAGAGAGTCAAGTTGTACGTTCCAGCCACCTCCGCTTAGAAGCAAGATCGGAACGAAGTACACGTTCTCGGGTAGTCAGAATTTTGTGCATCGGAGTGTGGGTGAAGGTGAGCAGAAGACCAGGGAGGAAGGTGGAGAAGGAAGATGCAGAGATGGGTACGACGGAATGGGACCAAAGGCTCCGACGACAAACAAGGTCATTTATCGCTGAAGAATTCCTTTTCCTCTCGCCGAATGATTGTTACAAACTGAAGATGACAGTCGCGTCAATGCGAGTTTGGCATTCGAGATGACGATGGAAGACATACCCTAGAGTCGTCCGTAACATACTGGATGACGGCGACGCGATACCCTGCCTACCCTGCCCTGTCCCAGGTCCCTTGCCTGCGACCCTCGCAGTCACCGAAATGTCACTCGCTTCCTTCACTGACTTCTGGTGATTGGCATGAGGGTGATGTTCGCAGTCGTGGTCCGTTGAGACAAAAGTGATATCATCTACGCTGCCGCGTCTTTTATGTTCACCTGCTTTCGGATTCTTGTCGCATGCGGGCCAACAGGTCGCCAGGGTAAAATGCCGGAAGCCATGAACATACATCGAGGGGAGGCGTTGGTATGAAGACGACCGAAGGCTGGTACAGTAGGAGGCCTGTCTTCCATGGCGCGTGTATTGAGAAACGGATGGTTGACTTGGGCACAAAGGACAGAGGACGTGTGAAAAGAGGATCGCGAACAGTGAACGTTCGAACGATGAAGAGGAGGCTTTGCTAGGTGAACAGACGAGGGTGTTGTTAATGTAGTCCTCGATGACGGTGGGAGACGGAAGGGAAACTGTGATCGGAGTTCGGATCGCCCTCTCCATCCGACTGCGAGCATGCGCGCGAATACAAAGCCTCGAAGCGCTCCTTGTCTAGACGCGTACGCAAACAAAAACTCTTCCTTCAAGCTTTGTTTGATTTCTTGGCACGGCGATTCCTCGACTTGGCACCCCCAACGGTCGCCGCTCCTCAACCTGAACGACGCTTAGACTTGGTTCGCATAGTCGATGCGTCAACATGCAGGAGATGGCATAAGTTAAAGAGGAAGCCAGGAGCATTTTGCAGGCGGAGAGAGGGACGGGAGGGCTGACCGTGCTATCGGCGTCCTGAGTATGTCCTCCATTTTCATCTCGCTGAACTCTTTATTGACATAACTTGTATCTACCACAGTTCACCGACGTCTACCGTGTTCTACACCGTCGAAACTTTCCAAGACGAACATCTCACCATCAAATATTACTGCGCTCGCCGTTCTCTCCGCTACGCCGACGCGGTCCAATGCTCCCAGATATCAGACTCAGCTTCTCAGGCAAGCAGCGACGAGGCGTACGACGATATGGACAGCGAGAAAGGGATACTCCGTCCTCTCTCCGTACAACAAGGCATCAAGCTCAAGCTTCGAACACCACCATTCCAGTCTCTCTACATCACCTCTGCGTCTTTTTACAAGAAGATTCAGAACCCTTCCCAGCAGAAAGCCACTGAAGCCTGTGACCATTCTAGGCTTTCAACCCAGCCGACTTTGACAGGCGAAATGTTCACCAACCCCAAGGTTGTGAGTTCTGTAACGGACGCAAAGATATCCTCGTCGATACCGTGTGATTGGCATAGGAATGCGGACGTCTTGCAAAGCTGCCTAGCCCACCTATATGTTATTGTGAGTTCCCTCGTCGAACATGACATTCAGTATTTGCTGATTCACCCGCAGCAGTTCTACACGTAAACTACCCCTTCTCTCTCTTCCACCACGTCTCTAGCAAACGCCCGCGTCAATCTGTTATAAACATCTAATCCCCAGCTTTTTCGAGTTGCAACTTCCAACACACTAACTGTATAGAGATCTGGAGCCCGGATGACGACGACACGAGTGAAGCTAGGAGTCTTCCCACTGGCCGGTCCTCCGCATGCACTGTCTCTCCTCCTCCCAGCCCATCCCCTCTTCCCCTTTCAATTTGAGGATCCGCTACCGCTGAATGCAGTACCAACAACCAAGGAATATCTGCAAAACGTCGACGAGAGAAGGAAATGTCTGCAAGTGCGCGTGCCTTCGAATGAAGAATGGATGAACAGACTAGGAAACTTCGTGGTGGAGAAGGCATCGTACACGAGCCCGGCTCGTTCAATCCCAGCCATTTTTTTCGTCTGTCTTTTGTCTTCCTTCGCACCTGTCAACGAGGCCGTCACTATACGCACACTGACTCCAGCGGGAATGGCTATGAAGCTCCTTTGGCACCGTTTCTTTTCCCATACGTATCGTGGTTGACCGGATTGAACTACTGATTTGCTCTCTCGTTATATTTATTCTGTGTGCTTACTGCTCTCTCTTCTGCGTTACTCATTCTCTTCGTTCACCCTTGTTTCTACGTATACGATTCTGATACTGATGTATTGGGTTGGCTCTAATGTTCGGTATGTCGCTGCATAGACAAAACAGGCAATTCCGAGTCCTTGGCATCCATTTTCGTGCGCGCAACACTCCTCTCCTTTACATGTCTCTTCGATGTTGTACATTGAAGCGGAGAGAGAGAACATGATTATATAGTGGGAGATGGAATAAGGTATTGATAGACATGTAAGCGGTAAGGGCTCTTTGGCGTAATCGCCCACCAATTGGCAATTTATCGATCTCAGTTCGAATCCGAGAGGGTCCGTCAGGAGCTCATATTCGTTTGGTATTTTATTACTTTTACTGAGACTGAATAGTTACAGTGGTAAGTACTGGACTCTTTGAGTTCCTCCATTACTGTTCTCAATTTAGTGTCCCGACTGTCAACATGACGCCAGCCTCTCCGGGGGGGTTCAAACGTGCAAGTCCCAGAGTCGCGAGATGAACAGCAAGGCCAAATCCTCGCACAAGCAAGCGCGCATATAACATGCACGGCGGATACAATTATCGTTCAATGATCAGGCTGCGACATTCACACCTTCTGTCCAAGGCAAACGAAGTCGCCTTCTCCGCTTGATTACTTCCATACAAACAGCACACGCATAAGCAATAGCCACAGCAGTGGGACTAACTTTGTACACAAGCTGAAGTACGAGGAGGCAGATAGAAGCGAAGGGGAGAGAAACGTCACAAAAAGAAAGATGAAGGCGACGATTTGCGTAGCGGCGAAGGTAATAACATGCCGTAGCTTCCAACCGTCGACGACATTCAGCTTGGGAAGCCTGAGGTCCGGGAAGAGTATACCGGTCCAAGGTATGGCGGAGAGAACGGCAAGCGCGGGATCTTTTTCGAAGAAGAGATGGCCGTCCTTGAGCTGAACGTAGAGACGGCTGCAACCCTTGGGACGCCGACTACCCTCAGCGCAGTCAGTCCTCCGAGTCTTTACCGGCCGACCTCTGAGTCCTACGCAGGGTGGGACACGTCCCTCCTGTCTCTCTGTCTGCTGCATCTCCTTCCACCCTAGACGCGTCATCTGAGCGCAGTTCAAGTTGAATTGTCGCGGGTGCAAATTTCCGCACCAAGATATCGAACAACACTACGTCGAGAGGAGGGGAGGGGTTTCTTTGTGTGTACGTGTGTTCAGTCGAGAAATGTCTTATTAATATGAGGAATCTAAGCAAATGAGAGTGGCAGTGCGTCAAGTTATGATGGTCGTAAGTGCGGCGGTGGCAGGTGGCGGGCGGACAAAGAAAGCTGGTAGACGTGTTGTTGGGGGAAACGACATCGTCAATTTCTCATCGTCCATATCATCGTTGGCTTGTCAAGCTGAGCCTCGTATTTGGGAAAATCGGACCGGTACAGGGTTAGTGGGGAGATGGTGAATGGAGTATTATTTGAGGTGGCGTCGTCTTCAAAAGTTTCTGCAAGGTAACGGAGGAGACGAGGAATCAAACACGGCAGCTGTAGGTGTAAAGCTGTCTCTTGTAGTGACACAAAATATGAAGCGACGTCCGTGAAGGGACTGAGGGTCATTTCCTCGACGAAGACTGGACACCGAAGATCCATTTTGAACCGAAATAGATGCAACTTGAAGTAATGTCAAGAAGAGTTCAGCGAGATGAGAATGGCAAACGTACTCGAGAGGCCCTGATAGCACGATCAGTCCTCTTCACTGTACTCCCTTCTCAACGGCCATCCTCAGTCGCAGTATTCCTCGGTTCCTCCGGACACGCTGACGCGTCGTCTACGCGAACTAAGTCCGAGCGTCATTCAAGTCCGGTTGTCTCTGTGCGAGCGTGCGCGTCTCTGATCTTTGCCGTGCTTCTTAGTGTATGGCCGTTATGAGCTTCATCTGAAAGTCGTGTCAATACGAGTTCAGCAGAACAATGATGGCAGGCATGCCTAAGAATCGTACAGCCAGGAGAGCTGCTCATAACACGCTGGACGACAGCAACTCTTGTAAAGCATGGCCAGGCCACTGCGGCCCTCTTCATCAGACGTAGTCACGGGGACATCTCTCCCGTCCCTCCCTCCGCCTGCACAATGCCGAATTCCGTGTCTCCATTCTTCCCAAGTCGTCTCTCTATTTCTTCCTGGCCAGATTCATCGCGATAAAGTACCCACGCGTCGTTCGGGGTCTTCACAAAGTGCAGAGGAAGTTGTATCCGAATGAACAAATTGAAGGCGAAACCCACATGAGGATGCGTGCGCGTCGGAAGGTCTTCGTACTTGCATTCACAATTCTATGCGAAGTCGTCGATGAACATGGGTCCACGGGAGCTTGATCGCATCAAGGTACGCCCTGGGCATGGAACCTTGGTAATCCATCGCGTCCACTGTACGAACTGAAGTTCTCGACATCGTAGTCTTTAGTACGCCAGATTTCCCGTATAGCTGGACATTTTCTTCTTAGCAAATCCACAGCGGGAGTATGTAGCGGCTTACCAGGCCAGCGTTCACCGTTGCTGCTGCCGTCGTATAGAGGGTGGTGGTGGTGGCTGCCGTTGGTGTCTTGAGGTGAAGGATGAAGATATGTCGGGGCACAGCGAGTACTGTAGTAGATGAGGGCAGAAACGACCCGTTCTCTCTACCAGTCGTGAAATTAAGGAGAAACGAGCGAGTTCCTGGCTAGGAGGGCCAAGACGGACGTAATCCACCATCCCATCTCCGGTATTGGAATCGGCTTCGGCCTGGGGATCTCAAACGGCGTCATCGTGTACACTCGGAAGAAGAATTCTTGCGGATGAGCGGAACAAGGAATGATCTTGCAACTCTAGCTCCGGACCTCCCAATTTGCATACAGAAGTACACGGGAAGAAATGATGGCACGCCTTGCTTGTATGCGCCATACGAAGCAGATTGAAGCGGATAACAGAGTAGTGAATTTTATGAGTTATCGATACTATTCCTGCTCTGGAGGGACAAGCCGTACATCCCAGCCACCGCTACTTAGAAGAAAATACGTGTTCTTGGGTAGTGAGGATTTTGTGCATCGGGGTTGTAGGCAAAGGTGAACCGAAGACCAGGAGTGGAGAAGGAGGATGTGGTGACAGCACATATGGGCCCGAGGGAATGGCGCTGAGGGCCCCGACAACATTGCCGACGAACAAGCTCTCCTTGGCGTCATCCATCGCCGAAGGATTGTTCTCCTCTTGACGAACGAACTGCAGATGACAGTCAAGTCAATACGAGTTCAGCGTTCGAGTTGACGACGATAGACGTACCCTGGAGACGTCCGTAACACTCTGGATGCCGGTGACGCAACCCTGACATTCACTGAACACCACTCGCTTCCTTGACTGACTTCTGGTGATTGGCACGAGGATGATGTTCGCGGTCGTGGTCCATTGAGAAAAAAACTACATCCTCTATGTGTTCTGTTGCGTCTTTTGCTTCAGATCCTTGTCGCATGTGGGCCAATCAGGTCGTCAACGTAAAACGCCGGGAGCTACAAATGTACATCGGAGCGAGGTATTGGTATGAAGACGACCGGCGGCTGGTACGGAGGCCAAGAGACAGCAAGTTGATTTGAGCGTAAAGGACAGGACAGGGAGAAGAGGATGGCAAAGGTTCAGTGAACGACGATCATGGACTCGTCCTTTCTCTTCCTAACCACGGCCAGTACTACGCCTCCCTTCCCATTGCGTTGATGACAACTCAGATCCACTCGGACAGAGGCCTTGTGCATGTCTTCAGAGGGTGCTTTTCCTAGGTTGGGCAGGCGAGGGTGTTGTTGATGTAGTCCTCAATGACGGTGGGAGACGGAAGGGAAGCTGTGATCGGACTTTCGGATCGTCCTCTCCATCCGACTGCGAGCATGCGCACACATACAAAGCCTCGAAGCACTCCTCGTCTGGACGCGTATGCAAACAAAAGTTCTTCTCTCAAGCCTCGTTCGATTTCTTGGCCCGGCGATTCCTCGACTTTGCACCCCCAACGGTGGCCGCTCCTCAACCTGAATGACGCTCAGACTTGGTTCGCATAGTCGACGCGTCAACATGCAGGAGATGGCCTAAGAGGAAACCAGGAGCATCCTGCAGGCGGAGAGAGGAACGGGAGGGCTGACCGTGCTATCGGCGGCCTGAGTATGTCGGTCATTCTCATCTCGCTGAACTCTTTTATTGACCTTTACTTGCAGGTTGTGAGTCCTGTAACGGACGCAAGGATATCCTAGTCGATACCGCGTGTTATAGCAGATCAGCGTGGGGAGCCAGACGTCTTGCAAAGCTGCCTAGCTCGACCATATGTTATCGTGAGTTCCCTCACCGTCGGGCGACCGTCAACTTCATCACAGCCATCTTCTCTCTTCGCACAGCTCAAACGTTCAAACGTACAAGCACAAGCGTTCAGAACATTTAATCTTCAAACTCACTAGACCTCAAGCTCAAGACCCCAGCAGTAGCCAACGACGATGACGGTGACTCCCTACGCCCAACTTGTCTACCATTCCTACCCACCTCGCCTCGCCTCGTCACCCTCATCGATGCCACTGTTGCTCTCTGATCATTAGAAATGTCGCACCTCGCAAACAATCGCAAACTTACGCAACCAAGTCCTCCCTCTAAATGATAGCCGTTAGCCGTTACGATTATGCTCCGATATACCATCGTATGTAGATTTTCTCTGTTGTAACTTCTACAATCAACCCATTTCTTAACAGTGTCACAGGCTGCCATGAGCCTTCCCGTCGACTGTCAGTGCCAAAAGTCTATATGCGATTGAGTTAGACTGGTCAGTCTCCGTACACGTCTGCCATGCCTTTGCTAAGTGTAAGATACTCAGCTTTGTACGTGGCACATTGGATACGACGTCGAGAGCATCACCCCATACAAAACGGATTCGATAGGAAGTGTCTATTATGATTCATCGTCATGTTAGTTCGATCTTTTACCCCCTGATCACTTACTGACATTTCTTTACATAGCTGTCTCCCCTTATCCTTTTCATTGGTTAATCCCGGACCGGGTTTTTCGGACGACTTGCAGTGCCCGATGGGAAGTGAAGACTGTTCTGTCCTCGAGGTCTGCATGACAGCCCAATCACTTCCTCCTCAATTGACGCCCACGACACACCTCATACCCTGGCGACTGCATCGTCCGTGTCTCAGCGTAACAACGACAACCATATCTCACCGTTACTCTGGGCAAGATCAAAGTTGGTTCGGTACTTGATCTTGTAGCCCCCTCCTCACTCATTGCCAGTTCGATGTCTGCGCCTCTGTTTTTTTTACCAGCGAGTCGGTGAACCTGTGCAACAATAGCGCTTCGCACATCATATGATTTAATGCCACCGGACATGCAGCTGTGCAGCGCCTATCATTGGCGGTAGAAGCCCAAGCTGTGTAATTCTGTGAAGCTTATTATTGTATCCGTGCATGCAGGCTCCTCTGCAAGGATAGGACAAGCGCGAATAAGGTTCAATATTTTATCTCTGGATGCAATATATCGGCATTGTATGATTCTCTTGCGCCCCGCCCTTCTTGAATATGCCCCAGGGCGACATGTGCCAGTCGTGATTCAAGCCCGGCCCACAGGCACAACATCACTGGCTGGCGGCTGTAAGGCTGTGACTCGGACTTTGATTTCGACAACAGAGAAAATACCCACGTACAACCTTGCTCTCTACCACCAACCATGGCAGAGGCCCTAGGAATTGCTTCGTCCATTGTGTCCCTCGTCGACGTCTCCTGGACTATCATCAAATATCTCAAGGATGTCAAAGAAGCATCTAAAGAACGTGATCGTCTTTCCAAGGAGCTTTTTGGTCTGGTGTATTGGCTGAATGAGGTGAAACCCCTCACCGATGAAACAGAGCCAAAGGACTTATGGCTGGTGACGATGCAACGGCTGTCCGGTCCTATTGTGCAACTCATCGCGTTACTCGATGATCTAACAAAAGAGTTCGAGCTTGCACCAAGCGGTACGACAGAAAAGGCGACTGAGCCTGGTACAGAAAAAGTGAAGAGCAGACTGTTGGAGAAGGTGAAAGCGGTGAAACACAGACTATTGTGGAAGTTCAAAAAGGAGAGCGTAGAGGATGCTCTGGAGAAGATTGAGAGGATTAAGTCTTTGATGATCGTTGCTGTACAGCGTGACCATTTGTAAGTGTCTTTTGTGCTCAAGCTAGTCAATGCTAAGCATGACATACAGCACCTTATCTCAGGCAATCGACATGAAGGTTGATGGCGTTTTGGATAGTACCAACCGGATTGAACAAGTCACACAACGTGTAGACACAAATGTCTTCAAAATCCGTGACCAGGTGGCACATATAAATGATGGTGTATTACAGATACAAAGCCAGGGGCAGAAGGCTGAGGATGGTGCATACCTTTTGTTTTCATCCCTGACCTGTTACTGATGGTGATACAGATGACTTATGTATGTGTGTAATCGCTTGGCTCACTGACTTGAATTTCAAGTCTGTACAAGCTGAGAAGCTGAGCCAACGGGTGGGGGATACTGGAGGCTGGTTTCTTGAGTCTAAAAAATTCCAAAAGTGGGTCCATGGTTCAGCCCCATCATCATGTCTCTGGTGTCCTGGCAATTGTGAGTCATTTTTCCAGATGTTTTCACTGTCTTCTTCAAGCTATATATCTCTTCAGCAGGTGTTGGAAAGACCATCCTGGCCTCTATCATTGTTGATTATCTGCAGTCACTGGACTACAAGAAAAAGACACTCATCCTCAGTATCTTCTGTGATTACCAATCTGCGACCACACAAACCATACCCACCCTTCTTTGTAGCCTCTTGAAGCAATTAGTTCAAGACAGTGGCCTCTCCGATCCAATCACATTGCTCTATAACCTGTGTTGTCATGATGGAACACGTCCTTCTCTTAATGTCCTTACCAAAATCCTTTCACAAGAGTTGGAATCATTCCACCATGTCTACATTGTTCTTGAGGCACTGGATGAGTTCACTGACAATAATGGAGGGCGAGAAGAGCTGATCAATACAATAAGGAAGCTCAACAATAACATACATCTCCTTGTGACATCAAGAGACATCACCACAATTAGTTTATTGTTCAAGGCAGATTCCAGGTTAGATATTCGAGCTGCCAACAATGATATCAATTCATATATCATGAGCAAGCTCTCTTGTGGCCGTCTTGCCCGCCTCATCAAGGGGCGAGATGATCTGCGATGGGAGATACTCAATAGAGTCACAAAAAAGGCTGATGGCATGTGCATTACTCATGCTGTCATACTTGTTGAACCTATTGATTGACTCTCTGTAGGTTCCTTCTGGCAGAGTTACACATGGACTCACTTGCTCAGACCACCACTCCTAAGATACTTCGAGTTGTACTTGGAAAACTGCCTGACAATATGGCAAGTGCATATGACAAGACACTGGAGAGGATCAATAGTCAAGGCAAGTATGATAGAGAGCTTGCATATCGCATATTCGGCTGGATAGCATTTACAAGGCGCCCTTTGACTGTGTTGGAACTTCAGCATGCATTGGCTGTGGAACCGGGTACAACAACTCTAGACCCTGATAATCTATGCAGTGAAGATCTTTTGGGAAGTGTCTGTGGTGGACTTATCATCATTACAGACCAGATGGGATGGTCTAGAGATCCTATAGTGAGGTTTGTGCGTAAGTAAAATGATCTAATTATTCTATGCACAAGCTGAAGATGAATTTATCTAGATTATACAACACAGGAGTTTTTTATCTCTCAGCAGAACAATTTATTTCCTCAATTCCAAAAGACCATCATGCACACTTGCCTGACATATATGTCATTGGACTTTGAAAGGTTAGTTTTATTAGGCACCCCTTTGATGTTGATTATGACAAAGATCATATCAGATCATATCATAACAATGGTGACAACAACAGCAGCAACAACAGTGATGATGATGACACTGATGACATCAGCAACAGTGAGGATGACAGTGATGAACAACATGTCCTGGTCCATGTAAGAAGTGTTGCAAGCTCAGTCAAATACCTCTCCCCAGCCTGTGAATACCCCTCATACTATTATGATTTGTCCCCTCCATTTCTTCACTACTCCCTTGATTACTGGAGATACCATGCCAGCAAACTCCAACACTCAATGGCAGGTGAAATCATTGCATTTCTTGACTCAGTATGTTGTGGAAAGGTCATGAAGATTTGCTATGCTAAGATAGTATCCACCAAGGTGCCCATTCCACTTCATTTGGCTGTACAGTATGATCTGTTGCACATCGCAGAAGTACTTTTGGACCGAGGAGATGATCCTTGTCAGTGTGAGACACCATTGTTGGTCACAGCTATCAACAATGGGAATCTTAAGATGGTGAAACTGCTCCTTGATCAAGAGAAGATTGATCCAAATACCTGGAACTCTGGAGAACAATGGACACCCTTGCTCTATGCTGTGGAAAGGAAGTTAACACAGCTTGTAGAGATGTTATTGCAGTCAGATCAGGTTGATGTGAATTGCAAGGACTTCAGAGGACATACACCCTTGTCCTATGCTGTGGAAACAGGATTTATGCAGATTGTAGAGGTGTTATTGCAGTCAGATCAGGTCAATGTGAATTGCAAGGACTCCAGAGGACATACACCTTTGTCCTATGCTGTGGAAAAGGGGTTAACACAGATTGTAGAGATATTATTGCAGTCAGATCAGGTTGATGTAAATTGCAAGGACTTCAGAGAATGTACACCCTTGTTCTATGCTGTGGATGCTGTGGGATGGGGGTCTACTACACAGATTGTAGAGATGTTATTGCAATCAGATCAGATCAATGTGAATTGCAAGGACTCCAGAGGATGTACACCTTTGTCCTATGCTGCAGAAAGGGGGTTTACACAGATTGTAGAGATGTTATTGCAGTCAGATCAGGTTGATGTGAATTGCAAGGACTCTAGAGAATGTACACCCTTGTCCTATGCTGTGGATGCTGTGGGATGGGGGTCTACTACACAGATTGTAGAGATGTTATTGCAGTCAGATCAGGTTGATGTGAATTGCAAGGACTCCAGAGGACGTACACCTTTGTCCTATGCTGCAGAAAGGGGGATTACACAGATTGTAGAGATGTTATTACAGTTGGATCAGGTTGATGTGGATTTCAAGGACTCCAGAGGACGTACACCCTTGTCCTATGCTGCAGAAAGGAAGTCTACACAGATTGTAGAGATGTTATTGCAGTTAGATCAGGTTGATGTAGATTGCAAGGACTCCAGAGGACGTACACCTTTATCCTATGCTGCAGAAAAGGGGTCTACACAGATTGTAGAGATGTTATTACAGTTAGATCAGGTTGATGTGGATTGCAAGGACTCTAGAGGACGTACACCCTTGTCCTATGCTGTGGGATGGGAGTCTACTATACAGATTGTAGAGATGTTATTACAGTTGGATCAGATTGATGTGAATTGCAAGGACTCTGCAGGACATACACCTCTTATGGTAGCAGTCATATCTAGCAATACATCAATAGTTGAAGTCTTACTGAAGCACTCAAGAGTTGATAAGTTGGCAAGAGACAATGAGAATAACACTGCATACAGTTATGCTCATTCAATTTATTGGCATAGCCAAGTACAAGATGAGGACAATGAGGACAATGAGGACTATGAGAACAACAATAATAATAATGAGGACAAGGACAATAGACACTTTCAGAAACCTAGTCTATCTATCCTTCAAATTCTCAAGAAATATGAATGCAAGCATAGTGTGAGGCCCAACTATGCCATGGAGGCCTCAAGTTCAACTAGAAACTAGTGAAGACTTATCAGAGTATGTTCTGGTTAATGATAGTGGTGTAACAATGAGTGAGAGCTAGAACTTATCTAGTATGACTGTTCAAGTAGGCTAAGTAGAATACAGTTTCTTAACAAGTCCAAGCCTGTTGTGTCTTCTCTGGCCCGACTCAGGTTCACTAAGGAGAATTCACACTGGGGGGAAAAAGGTAAGAAAGAGTTGTCATTCTGGTCTACCTACCTACTTATATAATACAAAGTGAGTCATAAAAGGTTATTAAAGAGTAACTAGAGTCATAATGAATCCACTGCTAAATATACTTATACAATTAGTCACCAAGAATCACTATGACTGAATCCTATTTAAAATAGCCATCACATAGCCCCCCCACTCTTTATGCAGCCTTTGGATTCACATTGTAACCCCTAAAGACTTTGGGTACAATCATGGAGTCTAGTTTGATGACCGTCCAATCAACGGGGTAAGCAATCTTAAGTAAGTCAACTCCATACTGAGCATCAGTGGCTGAGTATGCATATGACTCCCCATAGTTCTGTTTGAAGTTGTCAATATACACTTTTCATTCATCCATGGTAAGTGCCAAAGCCTCTCCTCACATTACTTTAGACCACTGTTTCTCCATGAGAGCCTCCACTTTCTTAGTCCAAGCATGAACACATCTGGAAAGGTTCAAGTGAATGATGAAGATAGTAGGGAAAACCGATTGATGGTCCTGATGTTCTGACCCTGGAACAAATCCTACCAATGCCTTTTCTTCTATGGTGATAGGTTCAGCAACTAGCTTGCTACCATCAGGAGTTTGGATGTTCAGAACAATGGCATGGTTTAAGTTGGCCACAATGTAGGAAGGTCCCTCAAGTAGCCTTTTTATGCCCTCTGTTTCCATAAATTGCCTAGCCAACCATCTTAACACATCTCTGTTAGACACTGCCGCTCCAATATCCATCCTTTTAGCCACATTTGAAGCTTTCCAGATGTAGTCAGTGCATAGAATCTTGAGACCCTGGCCATCATTGAGGTGTCCTTCTCAGAATCCAAGGTGAAAGAGCATGCCAGCTGCCAAGGTTTCCACTGCAGTGTATTCTGCTTGCAGGCATTTGAAGAGATGGAGCAGTTGTTGGGAAACAGCCAACTGGAATCCTACATTGTACTTGATGCAGTGGTAAATGAGCCCTTGTGCCCCCAAGAAGCCTTGTGGCAGTACATTAGACCAGATTTTGATTGTTGCTATGTTTTCTCTACTAGTGAGGAAGTACCTGTGAGCAAGAAGAAGTGGATTGCTAGGAGGACTATGGTTATGGGGATGAAGAAGTGATGACACATCAGGGACTATGTAGATTGCTCAATTGACAGAGTCCTGGTGGAAGTCAGCTTTAGGCACATTGACTTTGCCTATCCTGATAAATCCTGGAGAGTATTGACATCACAGGTACCCAGGAATGTGTCCTTTAATCATTGGATGAGGTTGCAGAATAATTTGTTGTTTGCTAATTGGGATTCCTGCTGATAAGCTGCTATTACTAGATTCAGAAGGGGTAGAGGATTCAGACGAGCTGGGAACTAACCTTTCTAATTCAGGCATGCTGCTACTCAAGGATGATTCCTCACTCAACAATTCAGAGAGTACTTGAGTTCTTTTTGTCAAGGGATAAGGAGTGGGATGTCTCTCCTTGTGCTTCTCTTGAAGTACACTCCTATCATAATTAGCTACACAAACCTGTATGAACTCAGTAGAACATTCTTTTTCTTTTTTCTTCTTTCTCTTTCTACATCTTTCTGAGTTATACCAGAAACCTCTAGAATACTTTCTTGCATATATACTTGGACCCAAAATACTTACAGATTATTGAATTCTACTTCTATTGAACCTCCACTACTTGTGTGAATCTAAGTGATAGTGATCAGTTATGCCAAGTGCTTGCCTATTCTACTTGCTACTGACTATGCCTAGCACTTGTCAGGACTCCTTCAACTATGTCTAGCACTTGTTGACCTGTTACGAAGTTCTCTTAGGTAATTCAAACCTCAATTCTCTCGCTACTCTTCAAATGTCTTAGGTAAAATACAAGGTACTATTAGCTCATAAACTACCTAAAGTACATGTATTCTTAACACTGGTGGACACATAAGTGGTTACCTAGTAAAGAACTTCTGTACTACATTATTTCCAATCCATTTAAACTATTCATCTCTTGACTCCTCGCACAAAACTCAGTCAGGATGCCAGATTCTGCTGCGCAAATTCCACTGCCACCATCTTGTGCTCCTTCTCCTTTGCAGGAACCAGCACTGACTGCTACCTCTTTCATCTTTCCAGACTAGTGTTGCCATGACTCAGCTAGACTTGGCTCGGCTAGACTTATACCGACTTTGGTAATTATACTTGAGCTGAGTTGGGTTGAGCCTGCGGCATAATGTCGACTCGGCTAGACTCCGGCTTAAAGTCGGCTTTAGCATTGACTAATAATCAAAAAAGGCAATCGATCTATTGAGAAATTATCTACACTGCGAGACACTTTATAAACACCTGTATATCTTCGGGAATCAACATTTGCTGATCCATAAGTTCCTCAAGTTCCTGGATCTGCAAAGCTTCATCCAACCCATCTGTAAAATTCAGGCCCCGGCCCTTTGTTATCGAGAACTTGAGCATCTGTAAGGCTTCCATTGAGTCTGGGCCTAAGCGATTCCATCACAACGTATCTGTCTCCTTTGTGCTGGAAAAAATGCGCTCCGAGGGTACTGAAGTACCTTGAATAGGAAGAATATCTAGTGCTAGAGAGAAGATTGTCAGATATCGCTTTTGATTCTCCTGAAATTCAGCATTAACCCAGAGTTTGATGAAGATGCAGTGTGCGCTTACCTGCCAATACATCAAAATTGATATATTGTGCCTAACTGGATCCGAAAGGTATGCATCGACTTCTGCTCAGAGACTTTGCAAGCCTGATGGTCCAGGAGTATAGGTACTAGGGCCATGGTTCATGCGAAGGATATTCCGGGCCCGGGCAAGAGCATTCCCAGGCCTAGAATTTGAAGCAAGTGGCCATGCAGGTGTACAAAGATCTGAGGAGCTTCGATATTGGCAGAGCTATCAAATTAGATCAGAGGGAGAATAACAGATACAAATCAAATGACTTACAGTTTCTGTAAATAAGCTCTTCATATCGGAAACTCGGTCAGGCATGTTGTCATGAAACCACTGCATCTTATAGCTAGGGTGGATAACTACAAACTCATAAGTTGATATATCAACTGAGAAGTACAAATTGGCACATATGAATTGCGATAAAATAAGCGTCAACATCATCTGCTTGATTACGATACTCTGCGAGTTTGTTAAGACCAGCACGAATGATATTTTTTGCATGTGGCATCTCTGTTTCAAGCTTCTCCCACATCGATCTCACCGCTTCAAATGCTGGGATCGTATCAGAGATGCATGGGGTTTTCTTGGCTGAAAGAATTTGCTGGAATGCATGTGGAACCTGCAAAACACATGAGCCAAATTTTTGGTGTTAGAAAAACCCCCAGGCCATACCGCAAGGATCTCTCTAAAATTGGAAAGTGCATCCCATTCAGCGTCGCTTAGCTGATACCGATGTAGCTTGGGAAAATCTCGAGAGGCAAGAAATGTTTCAATTGCCTATGATTATGTCAGGCATGATAAAATACAAAATAATAGAAGAACGACAAACTGGACGTAAAGAGATGGCTCGGTCAATCATCAAGAGTGTTGATGACTAACGTGTAATGACATCTCGCAACAGCTGGAGATTATCGGCTTCTAAAGCTTCCAGTATTTCTGAAAATATTTGACGCTGTATTGATGATGCTCGAATCTGAATCATGAGTGATATTATGAATTTCTAAGCATGAGAAAGTTGAAATGTAATTGTACTACTTACGACATGTACAACTGTTCTTATAGTTGTGATAGGATCACGTTGGCATGCAGCATGGAAATTTGTTGCATGCCCAGGTGGGGGAATAAAGTCCGAGCCATGACCGTGATCCAGAGCATGATCAAGATTGGTGATTGTGGTCAGCATGGCTTTACAAGCAAGATTCACGATATGTGCAAAACACCTAAGAGGAGATGAGACTCTTGTTTAGGCAGTCATATTTTCACTCACCGAATATGCCGTTTCACAGCATCAAATGACATGCCTCATTGCCGAAGCAAAGTTTCTAGCCAAGTCATCATTGTATCATTATTGGAGGCGTTGTCAATACTGATCCAACCCATCTGAAACTAACATTAGCTAAAATAGAGTAATTGATTATTACACTTTACCTTCAAGGCAATGCGAAAACGATCAATGACATGAAGAAAGGCTCTTGCTAAATGCTTGCCAGAGTGGCGACCCAGGACACGATGAAACCCGATCAAATCAGTGTGCAGTGTGAGAGCATAATATGGATCACCGTTGGGAGGATGGACCTTCTTTGTATCAATCCAATGGGCTGTAACAGCCATGTATGGTACAAGATTTGCACTTGACCACAGATCACATGTAAATGAGATCTTTCCAACAGCGCCCTGAAAAGGATGTTTTAAAACTCAGAGACATCACCGAAAATGAGCTGAATGACATACCTGCATCTCTTTTGAGAGCTGTTTCAAGTGCTCAGCCCATATTTCCATAATTCGAGACCGAATCTGGGTTTGGTGTGGTATGTCAGCATCAGTAAGCTCCTCTCGAAGCATGAGGAAAATCCGACGGAGCTCCGGTGACTCGACAACATTGAAGGACTATTTAATATAATCAGTCTCGCACAGTTATTATTGGGTTTAAGGCTCACCTGGTCAGTCCCAACAATAAACGCGATCAAGGCATCAACAAAAGCTTTGAGTGAAAACCTTGGTATATCCCCAAGATCACCTGCCACACGTTGAGCATTGTGGGACTGTCCTTGTGGGTCTCGGTATGCAGCGACAACAGTCTCTGCTTTCTCTGATGTAATTTTGATCTTGAGTTTATCGCACACGGCTACCCAAAGGGATAAATGCTTCGTATATAGATGTCGGCACCAGTTACTAGTAGAAGTCATTGAACGGCCAAATGATGTTGTGATCTGTTGTGCTCTGAAAGCAGTATTATATCTGCCTATACAGAGACACAAGATAAACAAGAAAACTCACGAGCAGAAGATGCAGTGTACACGATCCTCATGCACTTGATCAAATGGCTGGAGGTCAGGTATGTTTGGCATTTTGGTTACCGCTCGCCTCGCTCTCCGGCGCTGATGCCGGTTGCTTTTAGGTGTTGGGGCAGAAGAGTGCAGGGTAGGTGTGGGCATAGAAGGCCAGGACGAATCATCTGACAGATTGTCGAAGTTGAAGGTTTCCACAGAATCAGTGCCTGGCAATGAGCCACCAAGCATTGGCGGAAATGGCAGATGGCCAGCGTTATGTTCCATGGTAGAAGTAAATGGATTCACATCATCAAGATTGTCAGGGTCAGCTTGATGTCTGCGGCGACGCATCGATGGTGGGCTCGTTGGAACGGTCGGCAAGGGTGAGGGTGGTTCACGTTGCAGTGAAGTGTGGTTTGGCTGAGGGGGCAGGCTAGACTCTGTAATAATACATAAGCAGTGGAAAGACCATGAAGGGAATAATGACATATGAAGGCTTTGTACACGAACTTGAAACTGTGTATTCAAGGCTCCCCCCAGATGTACAGCAAGTGTTTCTGTCGGACCAGGGCCTTCTGGTTCCTTGTTAGCAGAAGCTTTGGTGTCCTTACCACATCTCTGCGCATGAGTACGCAGTCCACGATGAACAGGTTGCACCATTTAGAAAACCTAGGCAGTCAAAGAGGAAGCAGTAAGAAGAAAAAGAGGGAAGGGTACACTGGGTCATTGCAGAATTTGCGAGGTCTGTATTTAAAGAGTTCTTGCATGCCAGATCGAGAGAATAAGGATATATTTTATTCGGTCAAGAGATATAGACATTCTTGAAATGTAGCAAGTTCATAAGACAACTGTCAGCAAACACATGGATGTGAGTAAGTACATGAGCACAGATAGTCAAATAAGAACATACCTTCATTGCGATACTCGCATTCTCTGCCATTTTTCTACCCTAAAATGACCTCAAGGCTTGTTGGAGGCGTTGACCTTGCAATTCTTGTCAGGCGAACAAACGGAGATGAAAAAAACATGTTGATGGTAGTTTAAACAAAGTAGGGATAATGCAAAATATCGAAATGTGTGGTACGTGCTTCAGGTTATTGGTGAGCACAACGGACGAGCTGGTAGGAGGGAAAGTACGATGATCAGTGCATCAGTTCCAAATCGGTCATTGATAACCAGCTAAAGTGGCTCGAGCACGGCTAAAGCTGACTATGGAATAGGCTTGAGTCTAGAATGAGTCCGAGCCAATTAAGGCTCAGGCTCCACTTATTAAGGCTTGGCTTGCATGCTCAAGCAGCTTTAAGCCAAGCCATGGCAACACTATTCCAGACCTGTTAGCTCCATTGGTACATCCAGTTGAACTGTGGGAATTGGATGAGGAAAACATGCAGGAAGTCAATCGATCCTGGCCATCATGCACTTCATTGGTTTCATTTGAGTGTCACTCTAACCTCTGAGAGCATAAGGAACATATCATTCAGATCCTTAAGCTTGGCATGAAACTGGGTTATAGTCTCTGCTCTGCACAGATTTTAACACATAATCAGTACACAAAGACCTTCGGCAAAGAGACCACAATGCTGGACGACCTGCTGAAACATGTACTTGCTTGTGGAATGATCACTAAGGAGACAGCGTACAGGCTACAAGAGCAAACTTACCAAGACCTGCATGCCATCTTTCTTACCAAGCATGAGCTAGCTTTCAATGCTCTCAAAGAATTTAGTTACAATGACCTGGAAATACCGACTTGGGGCCTACCCTTAGCGAAAGGTCTAACCATAAATGACTTTGAGATTTATGCAATGCATTATTGTATCCATGTTGAACACTTTCTCTACATGCTTGACACTGTATATGACTTTGAGACCTTCCAAACTTGTCAAATTCAGCACAAAGAATTGCTAACAGTGCATTGTCAGGCTCAGATCAATGCCCAAGTTAAGGAAGAAGACAACCTACCTTCCCTACCACTTTCTCTGTCCCTACCTAAGACTTGTAAGTTAAAAACACCTTCCAGAGATACTCCCAACTGGAGTCCCGGGGGGGTGTGCCATGCAGCTACTGGAGAAAGTGAGCATCATCCTGACATTAAGCACACTTCAGAATATTCCACCAGAGCTGCAGAAATATTATGATATCCATCACTGAACACAAACTTGAAAGCAAATAAGTCTCACGGTTTTAGTCCTTGAGGACACAAGAGTCTCCACACCTCATCATTTCAGTAAAGGAATTCGGATAAAGGAAGCTCATCTTCAGGTAACAGTTATCATGGCTATGATGGTGATCCGCTGAGCGACCCAGATTCAGACCCTAGTGACACAGATAATTGTTGTGCACCCTGTCGACCCTCGTGTAAACCTCAAGACTCCAGTAGCCATTCTTCTTGTGCTGCAAATTCAAGTGTTCATTTTGATACAAAACTGAAAATGTCAGATGTACCTTCTTGGGATGGAAACCAAGATACTATAATGGCATGGCTATTGAAGATCAATGACCTTGCAGTAATGAGTGATTCCATATTCGAAGATTTAGGTCACATAGTTCTAAAGTGTTTGACAGGTGAAGCTGATAGATGGTACTATTCATTACCACTTCCTTACTGTCTTGACCTGGAAAAGAATTGGGCTACACTTTGTGAAGGCATCTCGGACTATTATCTAAACAGAAGATGGTGGGAGTGACAGAAGGATTGAGCTCATCAAACAACATACTGACAACCAGGATTCACATGGGAGTCTCCCAGTGAATACTATATCCATAAAGCTGACCTGTTGAACACTGCATTCAATCTCACTGATTCTGAAATGATCACTCAGATCATGGACAGTGCACCATTGAATTGGAATACCATGCTTACCACTCAACTGTACAAAACAGCAGTTGAATTCTAAGCCAGCATTCATTTCCATGAAGACCAACTTCTTCATCTAGATCCCAGTTACTGTAACTGTTCCCTCAACACATATGAGTTACGTGTGAACCAAGATAGACAGAGTTTTCCTTACTGAAATTCGCATGCAAGAATGATTGGCATCTCGAACCAACCCTCGAACCCACCATTTCCCAGAGATGATAACAATAAAACCTGACATTGCAAAGCTCCTAAGGACATAGGAGCTAGACTGTGTCATCTCTGTGGCAGTGGGGAACACTGGGATAACGATGATGAGCCTCCGGGCTCTGTATGCTCAGAATTTGCAGATTTATCCATTCATCACCCAATATCTTCAAAACAACTCTATTACAATCCCCATATACTCTATATTACTGGCAACTCTCAATAATACCACAGATTTTCACATTATATGCCACACACACAGTGATACAATCCTAAAACCGTGACATCCATACTCCCTCAACACTCCATATCCATCCCATCTCGTTACACATCATAATTGCCATTGATGAGCCTCCAGGCTCTGTACACTTAGAATTCACGGATTTTATGCACTAATTACCGCTCCTGTCCATCCAACGGACTTTCAGTAAACCAAAGATTGCACACAAAGTCATACTACTTTCATACCACAGCAACCACTCCTCACTCGCTTTGTTATCCATCCCATCTCGTTACACATCATAATTGCCATATTCCATCATGGCAAGGCACCTTCAATTGCCAATCACCCTAAAACAGAATTGCCGCTGATGAGCCTAGACTTCCATGGCAACGGCAACACCAACTCAGGAACGAGATTGGAAAATTAATGTGGTTACATGGCAATCAAGGCGATCATGTGTGCGAGTGGGTTCGGGGCACCTCCGTGCAGTCAATCAATTCCTCTATACGCAAGTATACACTGCGACTTTTCAGTCAGCGAAGTAGTACTGCTTGGTAGTCGGGTACTAGAAGCTTTGGCTGTAAGCCGGTAGGGATCTCTTGAAATGAGAGGGGACGGTAACGGGTATGACGTGAATACCACGAAACTGTAAGCGATAACGTGAGAAAAGAGTAGAAAACGTCGCTAGACGGCAATCCTAGCGAAGAGAGCGAAGGGAACAGTAATAGACGCGTGAAACTGAGTCTGGGAGTGGGGAATCGATGAGAAAACATGGAACTATAGCTGCGTGAGGTAATAGAAGCGTGAAACGAAGTGCTGAGTGCGGGGTGTCGAAATAAACGTGGAAACACGGAAATCAGTGATGAGAGAGCGAGAACGGAAATATACTGGTGATGGCGGGGTATTGGGCCTAAACGATACGGAAATACTGATGTCGATGACGAAACTGGTCTTGTACTGAAGCGATCCTATCCTATGTCAAAACTAACCTTCAAGTCCACTCGTGGGACTGTCCTATACGAAAACTATGCTGAAACTGATCCTATACTGATGTGGAAACGATCCTAAGTCTACTCGGAGACTACCCAAGTGGGCGATGATGCGATGGTGAAAGTGAAAACATGAAACGATCCTATGCTGGTGAAGTTGAAACAATAACGGCCGATAAAAAGATAAACGTGGACGAGGTATGGCGCGGCAATCACATATTGGCACAATATGATCGTGTACCAATAGTGTCAAGAGCGGAGAGCGAGTGTCAAACGACTCTTCACAGTCAAAAACCGTGGAATAACTCTGGTGAGCTTAAGAGTTGACGTGCAATCAAGAATATGCTGGGGTAAACGGTGTATTGCCGTGGAATGGTAATAAACGTAGTGTAGACTCGATGCGTAGGGGTAAGCTGCGATCTATGCTCCCGGTAAGCTGCGCTAAATGATGTTTTTCTAGCTAGTTTTTATACTACAAGTACGAAATTATAAATAGAGTAAGTATGCGCGACTTAGTCAGGCTGCAAGGCCGTGGCTTAGTAAAATCTGTGGTCAACATATGGTTTCTTGACTTCTAAAGTAACAGCAACTCGTCGACGTTGCCGCGTATGGACGGAAACCGTATGGTTTATGGAGCGATGAATGGATCGTGGGGTGCTGTTTTGCTGCGGACTGGTGAGGCATGTCTTTTGTACTGAGGTGCACACTTGGGTCTATGTCTTCTCCAGGTCTTGGCGAAGTAACAGCCTTAGTAAAACGTGGCCTATAGTTGCCGTGTGCTCAAAATATCGTGGATGGATGAGTGGCCGCAGCAATCACGTCATTTCATTTAGTGATTGATTGACGCATCCATGAGGCTATGGGAAGTGATGCGATAATTCCGTTTTAGGGTGATTGGCAATTGAAGGTGCCTTGCTGTGATGGAATACGGCAATTATGATGCGTAATGAGATGGGATGGATAACAAAGCGCGTGAGGAGTGGTTGCCATGGTATGAAAGTAGTATGACTTTGTGTGCAATCTTTGGTTTACTGAAAGTCCGTTGGGTGGACAGGAGTGGCAATTAGTGCATAAAATCCGCGAATTCTGAGCATACAGAGCCTGGAGGCTCATCACCGCATCACTTCCCATTGGCACATTGGCATGCCAATCAATCACTTAATGAAATGATGTGATTGCCACGGCCACTCATCCATCCACGATATTTCGAGCACACGGCCACTACAGACCGCGTTTTACTAAGGCTGTTACTTTGCCAAGACCTGGAGAAGATGTAGACCCAAGCGTGCACTTCAGTACAAAAGCCATACCTCACCAGTCTGCAGCAAAACAGCACCCCACGATCCGTTCATCGCTCCATAAAACCATATGGTTTCCATCCATACGTGGCAATGTCGATGAGTTGCTGTTACTTTAGAAGTCAAGAAACCATATGTTGACCACAGATTTTACTAAGCCACGGCCTTGCAGCCTGACTAAGTCGCGCATACTTACTCTATTTATAATTTCATACTTGTAGTATAAAAACTAGCTAGAAAAACATCATTTAGCGCAGCTTACCGGGAGCATAGATCGCAGCTTACCCCTACGCATCGAGACTATCCACCATTCTACTATGTTTATTACCGTTTACCCCAGCATATTCTCAAGTGCACGTCAACTCTCAAGCTCACCAGAGTTATTCCACAGTTTTTGACTGCGAAGAGTCGTTTGACACTCACTCTTCGCTCTTGACACTATTGGTACACGCTCATATCATGCCAATACATGATTGCCATGCCATACCTCACCCACGTTTATCTTTTATCGGCCGTTATCATTTCAACTTCACAGCATAGGATCGTTTTCACGTTTTTCACTTTCATCATCGTATCATCACCCACTTGGGTAGTCTCCAAGCAGACTTAGGATCATTTTCGCACCAGTATAGGACCAGTTTCAGTATAGTTTTCGTATAGGACAGTCCCACAAGTGGACTTGAAGGTTAGTTTTGACATAGGATAGGATCGCTTCAGTACAAGGCCAGTTTTCGACATCGACATCAGTATTTCCATATTGTTTAGGATCAGTACCCCACTGATGTGCTCGGTAATGGCGAGTGACAAAAGACTAGTGGGCGGAAATGATCTCCAACTGACACTAAACCTCTCACAACTCTACATTATCACCAATATATTGAATTCGGGTGTTTCGAGTACGATAGAAGCACTCTGCAGACTCAATAATCAAGGGATGTTGTTCAAAAGACACTTTATTCATTACTAGTGAGTTTTACAAGCATACTACTTGCACTAGTGGGGTGGGTAAGACACAACTGAATGAATGTGACTTGGTTTTGAGCTACTGCGCTCGCTGGGACTATGACTGCTTCAAAATAATGGCTCTCTTGGCCCTGTACTACTTCCTACAAGTGATCTTCACTTGACTAGTTCGCACTCTAGCTTACTAGTGGCACTCTTGGCCTAAGAATAATACTTTAACTTCGAGAAATTGCAAGAATTACTTCAAAACACTCTTGGTCTTTGCAGGACACAATAGTATTGCTCAAAAGGGACTTCAATTCACTCAATTCTATAGGTAACTTAGCGACTAGTAGTCACTTCGTTCGAGGTTAAGCACAAAAGCCTTTAATTGGGGCACTAGATACTGACTAGTAGGTCTCAATCGCAGGGATGGCGTTTCCTGTCCGTGCGAGTGGCTATTCTACTACTTATATACTGTAAAGAAAATGTACAAAGCGACACAAACAGCTACACTAGTGGGGTATTTTTGGTACTGATTTCTTGGCTAGGCCTGAAATATCGCGCATAAACACGCAATAGTCGGTCTAGAAATTGCTATTGGACGACTAGTGAGCCACAGAGCTCAGCTAGCAGTTTAATCTCGCGTTCTCGACCCAGCAACGTGCCACTAGCGCCGGAGATGAACGACTAGCCACACCCTCATGCTCGCAACCATAGTCGGCCGTGATCGAAAGCGCAGCCAGGCTATACTAGTACCAATTGTAATAGATCTGATCGCACTAGTCGGATCTGGGCATAACGTTAATCCGTTGCTAATTCATTTCTAAGTCCTGCTTCGAGATTGCTGAGTGACTAGTTAACCTGACTTAGGTGTTTCTGCCCTGATCGGTCTACTAGTGACTGAACTTCACGAGATCTGTGTATTCTGCTCCTTGTTTGGTGCGCTAGTCGCGTTACTCGTCTACTAGTGACCTTATATTAAGTAGTCTGGCTAGTATTCAAGTCACTAGTACAGCCGGCTGGTAGATTTGACCCACTAGTGGTATCGCATCTAAGTCCTGGCTTCACTAGTCGCATACTGCTGTGACTATCAGCTCGAAGCCTCAGCTATAGTCCTTTTATTATCACTAGTACAGGATAGATATGCAATTGTATTGTTACAAAATCGCAAAATCTAGGTGTGAGTGCGTAGACGGCATATCACCGCCATTGCCAGTATATTCCCGTTCTCGCTCTCAGTATCATCGCCCAGTTTCCATATTTCCACGTTTATTCTCGACACTGCGCCCTCAGTACTTCGTTCGTGCTTCTCCCACCGCTCTCAGACATAGTCCCACATTTTCACATCATTTCCCCACTCCCAGACTCAGTTTCACGTGTTTATTACCATTCTCTTCGCTCGCTTCGCTAGGATTGCTGTCTAGCAATGTTTTCTAGTCTTGTTTTGCGTTTCTATTATGGATCCGTGGTATTCACGTCATACCCGTCTCCGTTCCCTCTCATTTTGAGAGATCCATACTGGCTTACAGCCAAAGCTACTAGTACTTGACTACCAAGCAGTACTACTTCGCTGACTGAAAAGTCATAGTGTATACTTGCATATAGAGGAATTGCTTTACTGCATGGTGTCATGCCTGCAGCATGTCTAAGCATGTAATTTTGTGAAAATCAATGAACTACACTTAGGCACTGTGCAGACTTAGCGAGCTCGCTGACAGTGCAAGCGGCATGAGAAGGAGCAAGGTCACTGAGTCAGAATACCCTTCTGTCAGAAAAAGAAGCCACAGAATTAAAACATAGGACTTCGTCGCTGCACTGTACCTCACGGGCATGCACGGCAAGAAGGCCGACTTAGCGAGCTCACTTGCAATAACATCTGTTGACATTGGGGATTCAGACTTGGTGGGATGCGCTTGTACTCGGGCCAAAGCTAATTTAGATAACTACGCGTTGATAATCAATGACGCATAGGCCCTGGAGATCCGGAGAAGCGATACCACACGAGAGATAATCAAGAGAACCACCGGGCATGGTCAGGAAATGGATATTGACTGATGAGATTAGTGAGCGGACCAGAATTCCGAGGCGTCCCTTGGTTACCATGTCTAGACTATGACGCTGTCACCTTCAGAGCAGAACAGAGAACAAAGAATGACATGTGATCAATGATCGCGCATTATACAGCTATTGAGTGCTAGCCCGTGGGCAGCCACTGCTGTCAGGCGAGCGACGTCAGTGCTGCCCAGTCCTTTGAGACTACCAAACAGAGAGGAAGCAGTGCTCTGCCAAGAGAGCTGTGACATTTCGGACGAGGGATTATCGGCTGACGCAAAAGTATTTTACTAATAACCAGTTTGTAACAATCACTCTCTCGTAGTATAAGTAGGGCAGATTTTCATGTATTAGAACAAGCTACCTACCCCCCACGTACAGTAATAAAGTTTCAGTCTGAATCTGGACTTGTTGCGACGCATAAGAGTTAGTAACTTCGAGTCTCGGCTATACCAAAGAGTTAGTGAGCTCACTAGAGAAATTGAAAACAGAGACACATTTTGGATACAAAACTTCGGTTTTACTTGAGAAACGAACGAGACCCGCGTCAGTGAAGTTGCGCTCGGCTCTAGAGAAAAACTGAGAAAACATCTGAGAAAAACTCTGTTCCATATTTCTGGTTCAGTAGTATAAGAGAGAATTGGGTTGTGAAAGCCTCTGTGTAGGCTTTGAAGGAGATTTACGAGGGAATCAGCCAGATTGAGCTGTTCTAGCAGTTGCACGAAGTGTGACAGGTGTGCGCAGTTGGACCTCACGGCACCATTGTTAGAGCGAGCGCACTGTGTGTGAGGACTTGTGGGGACATTTAACAAGAGAGTTGCATACTGTGTTTTGAGAGCACCGAGGGCCTCTAGCGTGATGAGTTTGGGATTCAGGCTTAGCGAACTAAGAGAGAAGGTGAAGGCGTGCACAGTAGAACCTAGTGGCGCTTCGTACTTAGCGAGCTCACTGAACGAATTCGGTCATTTTGCAGATCTGCGTGTCCGTGTGTATTTTCTATTGAAATATCATTTGCCTTGAGGGTTGCATGGTTCGCCGTGCTCTCTTGTAAAAGCATCGAGGAGAGAGCGAAATTGAGATTTGCTTGACAATTGTACACAGTCACGTTGCATTAGTTAGCAAGCTCACTAAGATATTTTGAGATACTGTCAGGGCACAAGTAGAATTAAATTCCTTGCTCCCTTCCACACTTATAGAGATTGTGTGTGTGTGTGTTAGTGGGATTGAGCAGTGGTTTAGAGTGTTGTCCATGCTAGGCCGCTCTTAGTTTCACAAGTGCCTGTAACCAGCCTTGTCAATGGAGGTGCCCCGAACCCACTCACACACACGATCGCCTTGATTGCCATGTTATCACGTTAATTACCCAATCTCATTCTGAGTTGGTGTTGCCGTTGCCATGGAAGTCTAGGCTCATCACTGTGTTCCATCATGGTAAGGCACCTTCGATTGCAAATCATCCCAAAACAGAATTGCTGCATCACTTCCCATCACAGCATTGATGCATCAATCAATCACTTAATGAAATGACATGATTGCCATGGCCACTCATCCATCCATGATATTTTGAGCTCACAGCAACTACAGACTGCATTTACTAAGGCTGTTACTTTGCCAAGACCTTGAAACGACATAGACCCAAGCATGCACCTCAGTACAAAAGCCATACCTCACCAGTCTGCAGCTACACAGCATCTAATGATCTGTTCATCGCTCAATAAAACCATATGGTTTCTGTCCATACATGGCAACATCAAGGAGTTGCTGTTACTTTAGAACCCAAAGGACCATATGTTTACTACAGCTTTTACAAAGCCAAGGACTTACAGCCTTACTAAGGCTTAGATTTGTATTCTATTTATAAAACTGGTGATACGCTGTCTATGTGTTCACATCTAGATTTTGCGATTTTGTAACAATACAATTGCATATCTATCCTATACTAGTGATAGTAAAAGGACTATAGCTGAGGCTTCAAGCTGATAGTCACAGCAGTATGCGACTAGTGAAGCCAGGACTTAGATGCGACACCACTAGTGGGTCAAATCTACCAGCTGGCCATACTAGTGACTTGAATACTAGCTGGACTGATTAATATAAGGTCACTAGTAGATGAGTAACGTGACTAGTGCACCAAACAAGAAGCAGGACACACAGATCTCGTGAAGTCCGGTCACTAGCAGGCCAATCAGGGCATAAACACCTAAGTCAGGTTAACTAGTCATGCAGCAATCTCGGAGCAGGACTTAGAAATGAATTAGCAACAGATTAATGTTACGCCCAGATCTGACTAGTGCGATCAGATATATTATGATCAGTACTAGTATAGTCCAGCTGCGCTTTCGATCATGACCAACTACAGTTGCGAGCATGAGGGTGTGGCCAGTCGTTCATCCCTGGTGCTAGTCGTGCGTTGCTGGGTCAAGAATGCGAGATTAAACTGCTAGCTGAGCTCCGTGGCTCACTAGTCATCCAATAGCAATTTCTAGACCAACTATTGTGTGTTTATGCGCGATATTCTGGGCCTAGCCAAGAAATCAGTACCAAAAATACCCCACTAGTGTAGCTGTTTGTGTCATTTTGTACCTTTCCTTACAGTATATAAGTAGTAGAATAGCCACTCGCACAGACAGGCAAGCCATCCCTGTGATTGCAAGTGACTAGCAAGAGTCTAGTGCCCCCAATTAAAGGCTTTTGTGTTTAACCTCGATGAAGCGGCTGCTAGTCGCTAAGTTACCCATAGAATTAAGTGAATTGAAGTTCCTTTTGAGCATACTATTGTGTCCTGCAAAGACCAAGAGTGTTTTGAAGTAATTCTTGCAATTTCTCAAAGTTAAAGTATTATTCTTAGGTCAAGAGTGCCACTAGTAAGCTAGAGTGCGAACTAGTCAAGTGTTATCACTTGTAAGGAGCAGTTTCTAGGCCAAGAGTGCCACTAGTAAGCCAAGAGTGTGAACTAGGCAAGTGTAGATCACTTGTAGGAAGTAGTACAGGGCCAAGAGAGCCAATATTTTGAAGCAGTCATAGTCCCAGTGAGCGCAGTAGCTCAAAACCAAGTCACATCCATTCAATTGTGTCTTACCCACCCCACTAGTGCGAGTAGTACACTTGTAAAACTCACTAGTAACAAATAAAACATCTTTTGAACAACATCCCTTGATTATTGAGTCTGCAGAGTGCTTCTATCGTACTCGAAACACCCAAATTCAATACATTGGTGATAGTGTAGAGTTGTGAGAGGTTTAGTGTTGGTTGCAGTTCATAGCCGCCCACTAGCCTTTTGTCACTCACCGTTACCGAGCACATCACTGGACTTGTAGTATAAAAACTAGCTAGAAACTGCATTTTTAGTTCTAGTTCTTGCCTAGTTGACCAGTTCTGGTATTAACAGTCAGCCACAGTTACTCCAAGTTATCTATTGCCACTTGCTTCCTCTTAACATTGTTGGTTACACTATATACTGCACCAATACACGAATCTCACATCAATAACTTGCTTTTGTCTTTTAATGCCACAACATTGCTTCACTTTCACCACATAGGATTGTTTTATTGCTTTCACCTTCTACATTGCCATCATTTTCATCACCCAGTTCAGCATAGGATCATATTGCCTCCATGTAGGCCTGTTTCTGTTAGGCCTAGACTAACACGTGACCTTTGTAAGCAAAGTCGAGATACTAAGGCTGCCTCGCGTTCGGACAATCACCCTAATACCAGACTCGCTGTTCGGTGCTTTGTGTGTGGCAAGGTAAAGATAAACTTTAGTTAAGAGCTAAGGAACATACAGCGTAAGTTATGTTACTTATATACTAAGTCCGTTATTCTAATAATAGCATTGATACGTGTCCACCATGTGGTAACGATGCATAAATACATGCATAAGGCGAGCAACTGTCGCGAGCCGCAGCAATAGAAGTATGTCCATAGTAAAAGAACTGAAGTCGTCTGTTATAGTCGTGGGAACCGTGAGGTTACTGGTCCGATGTCTGTTGATAAGCGATGAGCGCCATAGATAAGATGAGATTAGATAGGCACTCGGGAGATAAGATAAGGAAAATGGAAAATTCGTAACATTACCCTCTCGTTAAGGCAGACGTCCTGACTGCCTAGGTTTCTTCTTTGAGTTGGTCGTCTTGGGCTGCATAGTAGCTGGCCCAGTATTCTTCCAAATACTCTTTGAGTCGGTTTACGTCGGGATTTAGGAGCCATTTCTGGGTCCCATCTTCGCGTTGGGCAAGGTAAGAGACATTGCCGTCGTTATGTATTCAGTGATTAACAATCATGGCGAGGGCACGTCCTGGGGTCATTATGATTTTCGCTATGACTGTGCCTTGTCTTCTGGCGACTTTTGCTTCATATTTGGCAATCGCTTCTTCTGCGTTGCCCATGTCCATCTCGTGTACCCAAGAGTTGTGCTCCCAAGTGTAGCCCTTCCACTTGATGAAGTAGTAGACCACCGTTTGCGACGGTTGTCCGCGTCGTCCTCTGACTTTATTGGTCTTGGAGTTGAGGATTTCTTTGATTTCCCACTGCTCCTCTCTGTCGATGAGGTCGGGTGGAGGTGGCAGGGGTTGTTCCTGATTAGGGAACGACGGTGGCGTATACGGGGTTAGGAGCTTTTCGTTGAAACGCGGGTGAATCTTCCAATGAGGTGGTAGCTTCAGTTTGTATGCGGAAGCTCCGGTCTTTTCGAGAATTTCGAAAGGTCCTACTCATTTGTCGTCGAGCTTCTTCTTGGGTCAGGGTAGATGGAGGTTGGTGGTGTCCAACCATACATGATCTCCTGGTTTGTAGTTGACAGCATTCCTTCTATGCTTGTCGGCTTGCTTCTTCATTTGTCCTGCTGCGTCTTCTAGCACGGCCTTTGTTTCTTGGTGTATTTTCACCATCTTCTCGGAGAAGTCGGTGGCGGCAGATACCAAAGTATTTTCAGGTCTAGGAGAGTCGGGGACGATCCTTGGATTTCTACCATACATGATCATGAATGGGCTTTTGCCAGTGGCGGAGTGCATGTGGTTGTTGTGTGCAAACTTGGCGATTGGGAGCCAATCTGCCCAGTTGGTTTGCTGGTAGTTGATGAAGATCCGGAGGTACTTCTCTACTTCTTGGTTGACCCATTCTGTTTGCCCATCTGTCTGGGGGTGGAACATGGTAGAGGCATTCTGGACAATGTCGAGTTGTCAGTACAGTTCTTTCATGAATTGAGAGACGAACTGGGGTCCTCAGTCTGAGATTACTACTCTCGGCATTCCGTGTCTGGCGTATACGTGGTCGCGAAGAATGCGAGCCCATCCTTCAGCTGAGAGTTCGACATTGCAGGGGACTAGGATGATGCCCTTGGAGAATCGGTCTACTATGACAAGTAGCGCATCGTGGCTGTTGGACTCAGGAAGTCTGGTGATCATGTCGACGGAGATGTGAGTCCATGGCTCCGTTGGAATGGTGTTTGGATGAAGGGGAGCTGCCTTGGCTTGCGTGCTGCTCTTAGTCCTTTGACACATTTCGCATCCCTGGATGTATGTTTCGATGTCTTGCTTCATCTTTGGCCACCAATACTCGCGTAGGACAAGTTCCTTGGTCTTGGCAACTCCGGGGTGTCCAGCAGTGATATGATCGTGACTGCGTGAAATGACCTCTCCTCGTACTGCCGAGTGTCTAGGTACGTAGACTCGGCTTTGGTAGTACAGGATCCCATCTTTTTCGGTGATCCCTTGTTCATGTTCGAGGGACGTGGCGATGCCCTTGTCCCAGAGTTCCTTCTGACATGTGACTTCTTGTACATGAAGATTTGTGTCGGCTGTCGTGGGCATGATCATGGCCTGGAAGTGCTCGGGGGAGAGAACCATGATGTCTCTGCTGTCGTCCTCTCCTTGGTCGTGGTTGCAGCGCCTGCTTAAGAGGTCGGCCTTGACGTTGGCGGTCCCTGGTTTATGTTTCAGTACGAAGTGGTATTCTGCCAACTCCGTTACTCAGCGTGCCTGTCGTCGATTCAACTTCTGTGGCTTGTGGAAGTACTGGAGGTTTTGGTGGTCTGTCCAGATTTCTACGTCTTGTGCTGTGCCCATGAGGTAATGGCGCCATTCGGAGAGAGTGAGCATGATGGTGAGCAACTCTTTGTCGTATATTTCGTAGTTGCGCTCTGTGGTGGTGAGCGCCTTGGACATGAAGGCTACGGGTCTCCATTTGCCATCCTGTTTTTGGCTGAGTACGGCACCGACGGCTCCGTTGCTCGCATCTGCTTCTACCCTGAAGTATCCTTCTTTGTTCAGGATTGCAAGGATGACATCCTCTGCCATCTGCTTCTTCAGCTGTTGGAATGCTTGGTTCTGTGCGGTGCCCCATACCCATTCCGCGTTGCCCGTTAGCTGGGTCAATGTGCATACTACCTTGGAGTAGTTCTTGATGAACTTGCGGTAGAAGTTTGTGAACCCTAAGAACGACTGGAGTTCCTTCTTCTTCATCAGTGTTGGCCATTCTGCGATGCCGGCGAGTTTGACAGGGTCCATGCACATGGATCCTTCGCTGATGATGACCCTGAGATACTCAGTCTCTAGGACTTCGAACTCGCACTTCTCTGCTTTGAGGAACAGTTTGTTCTCATGCAGTCATTGAAGTACGCATTGTACAATGCGTCTGTGCTCGTCGAGGTCCTTGGTGAAAATGAGGATGTCATCGAGGTATATTGTGACCTTTCCTTTGGAGATGAGATTTTTGAAGATGTCGTTCATCATCCATTGGAAGGTGGCGGGCGAATTGGTAAGTCTGAAGAACATGACAGTGGGTTCGAACAACCCACGATTCGTGTGGAAGGCAGCTTTCTCCCCGTCTCCTTCCTTGATCCTGACGTTGTTGTATCCCCAACGAACGTCCAGCTTTGAGAAGTACTTGGCTCCCTGAAGCTTGTCAATGAGCTCCGAAATGAGCGGGAGTGGATATCGATTCTTGATCATCATTTCGTTCAACTTTCGGTAGTCCTGTACTGGATGCAAAGAACCGTCCTTCTTCTTGACAAAGAAGAACAGTGAGGCGAAGGGTGACTTGGAAGGTTGTATCCTTCCCGATGCTAGGTTCTCGTCGAGGAACTGGTCTAGCTGTTCTTGCTCATTTCGATTGAGCGGGTATATCTTGCAGTCGAGTGTCGACTTTGTGTTGGGGATGAGCTCGATTGCATGGTCCCATGGCTTCCATTCTGGAAGTTTGTCAAAGTTCTCTTTCGAGAATAGGTCGCGAAAAGATCGGTAGTCGGGTGGTACCATCTCTTCGAAGGTCTTCTGGGGTTTTTCCATGTTAGCGGCGGCGGCGAGGTCATTGGCATGGTGTACTGTGTGGATGACGAGTTCTTCTTCCATGTTGACGGCGAGGATTGTGTCACCGTCTTCAAGTTCTTCGTCCCATTGGTTGTGTTCATCGGAGTCAGGGAGTGGGAAGGGGTTGTGTACACACTGACAATGGCCAAAAATGACGGAGCCCGTTTGCCAGTTGATTGTTGGGTTGTGTCGTTTCAACCAGTCATGTCCTAGGTACAGGTCCTTGTTCCCTAGGTTCGTGACCATGAAGTTGATTCGTTCGCTGTGGTCTCCAATGGTCATTCGGCATTCCACATACTCGGTGATATCGCCCGCTTGGTTGAGGGTGCCATTGGCGTTGTAGACGCGGATAGGAGTGAGCATTTTCCAGGTGTCTAATGCATACTTCTTGACATAGTCGCGGTTGATTGCACTGCTGGTGCAACCGCTATCGATCAACCCTCTTGTTAGGAGAGTCTTCGTTCCCATACAGGGGTTGAGCTGGATGTCGAGGCTGAAGTCTCAGGCATTGCTGGTTCGTCAAATGTACGTCGGGGGTTCGCGGAGTCTGTAAAGCTGCTCCCGGGCTATCTCTCCCCCCTTTCGAAGCGAGGTGAGGAGGTCATCAGTGAGTTCTGGAACTCAGTCGCGGTGGGTCCACACGAAGAGTGCAGCGCGCGCTGCGTTGTCGTTTTGCGCTTCGCAGATCGCGTGAAGCATCCAATCTACCTCGAAAGGCTTTAGCCACTGACCCTCATCCTTGGGAGGGGCTCGGGGCATTGTTGGGTCTGTCGATTTAACGACTGTCGGGGTTCATTCTTTGGCAAGCCAGATCTGGTACGCCATGTCATCTTCTTTGTCAGGAACCTCGATAATACCTACCGAATGCCCCCTTTTCACCACCTGGGCGCTAGCAGCTTCCAATCCTGTGGCAATCTTCTTCGTAACCGTGGCTTTCGCATCACCAGCGGCCTTCGATGGGCGCTGATATGCCGTCTACGCGTTCACACCTAGATTTTGCGATTTTGTAACAATACAATTGCATATCTATCTTGTACTAGTGATAATAAAAGGACTATAGCTGAGGCTTCGAGCTGATAGTTACAGCAGTATGCGACTAGTGAAGCCAGGACTTAGATGCGATACCACTAGTGGGTCAAATCTACCAGCCGGCCATACTAGTGACTTGAATACTAGCCGGACTAATTAATATAAGACCACTAGTAGACAAGTAATGCGACTAGCGCACCAAACAAGAAGCAGAATACACAGATCTCGTGAAGTTCAGTCACTAGCAGACCGATCGGGGCAGGAACGCCTAAGTCAGGTTAACTAGTCACGCAGCAATCTCGAAGCAGGACTTAGAAATGAATTAGCAATGGATTAACGTTACACCCAGATCCGACTAGTGCGATCAGATCTATTACAATCGGCACTAGTATAGCCTGGCTGCGCTTTCGATCACAGCCGACTACGGTTGCGAGCATGAGGGTGTGGCTAGTCATTCATCTCCGGTGCTAGTGGCATGTTGCTGGGTCAAGAATGCGAGATTAAACCGCTAGCTGAGCTCTGTGGCTCACTAGTCATCCAATAGCAATTTCTAGACCGACTATTGCATGTTTATGCGCGATATTTTGGGCCTAGCCAAGAAATCTGTACCGAAAATACCCCACTAGTGTAGCTGTTTGTGTCACTTTGTACCTTTCTTTACAGTATATAAGTAGTAGAATAGCCACTCGCAACGGGAGGCAAAGCCATCCCTGCGATTGCGAGTGACTAGCAAGAGTCTAGTGCCCCCAATTAAAGGCTTTTGTGCTTAACCTCAGAGGAAGAAGCCACCCCTGCAATTGCGAGTGACTAGCAAGAGTCTAGTGCTCCAAATTAAAGGGCTTGTGTGCTTAACCTCACAGGCAAGCCATCCCTGCAATTGCGAGTGACTAACAAGAGTTTAGTGCCCCAATTAAAGGCTTTTGTGCTTAACCTCGACGAAGTGGCTACTAGTCACTAAGTTACCTATAGAATTGAGTGAATTGAAGTCCCTTTTGAGCAATACTATTGTGTCCTGCAAAGACCAAGAGTGTTTTGAAGTAATTCTTGCAATTTCTCGAAGTTAAAGTATTATTCTTAGGCCAAGAGTGCCACTAGTAAGCTAGAGTGCGAACTAGTCAAGTGAAGATCACTTGTAGGAAGTAGTACAGGGCCAAGAGAGCCATTATTTCGAAGCAGTCATAGTCCCAACGAGCGCAGTAGCTCAAAACCAAGTCACATCCATTCAATTGTGTCTTACCCACCCCACTAGTGCGAGTAGTACACTTGTAAAACTCACTAGTAACAAATAAAACGTCTTTTGAACAACCTACCTTGATTATTGAGTCTGCAGAGTGCTTCTATCGTACTCGAAACACCCGAATTCAATACATTGGTGATAGTGTAGAGTGTAGAGAGGTTTAGTGTTGGTTGGAGATCATTTCCGCCCACTAGTCTTTTGTCACTCGCCATTACCGAGCACATCAGCGCTCTTGATGGTCTTCATCAATCTCCTTCTGGGTATCGGGCTGCAGGATCCACTTTGCTTGCGAGGCGTCATCCCCAATGGCAAAGGTTCGTGTGGGAACAACCGGTAGAACCCGGACTGCGAACGCAGAATTACCAGTTCGTTCTGCTGCCTCAGGCATCATCGGGTCACTCAGGGGAAATGGCTCTTGGCCTGGGAAGGGGGAGGAAAATGTGGCCGCACCTGCGGTCTTGGGTGTCTTGAAGGGCGTCGAACTTTTCTTGTCGTCCGGAGTCCTCACGGTTTTTGTGTCGATGGGGCTCTCTGCCCTGTGCCCAGCAGGATCGACCACCTTTGCTTGTGCCCTGGCAGGCAACTGTGACGGTCCTTTGAGGGTTACCCAGATTGGACCTAACTGTGGTGGGCTGAGCTTTGTCGGCTTCAGAGTCTGTGAACCAAGGGGCACCCCTTCAAGTCCGGGCAAAGACTCCCGCCTACCCAGCTCTCCCATAGCGGCCATAGCGTCACCTATAGCGCGCCCACTGCCCTGGGGTTGGTTGTCATGTCCCCCTGTCATCGCCTCATGTCGTGAGGTTCTTGTGGGGGGTATCGTGTTGTTATCGTTGTTGTTGTTGTTGTTGTTGTTGTTGTTGTTGTTGTTGCCGTCCTTGACCTGGAGTAAGGCGTATCAGTTTGCTGATTCTAATACTGGGGTGCTAGTCGTGCATGAGACATTAAAAGCGGGAAATATCATATCGGGTATATTTGAATGCGTGGATAAAACAGATGTACCTACAGAGGAAGAGTAAGACCGTCCAGCAGAAGACAAGTGCGCACCAGTATATAAGTCCTTGGTGATCGTAGAGGAATCAGACCCTAGACCGCCTATGCTTTTACCTCCTCCTTCACCTCCTCTTCCTTCAGTTCCGTCACTGGTTCAGCTTGTGCCGACCGGATATCTTGGAACTCCTTCTTGGGGCAGTCCTTGCTGAGGTGCCCATGTTTGTGACACTGGAAGCATAGCCCTTGTGAGCGCATCTTCCCGATGTCCATCGGCTCTCCCTTTCCTCCGAACGTCGTCCCTGGTCTTGCCAGCCATCTCCCGCTCAAGTCACGGCCCCCGCTGTTGCCTCCACTGCTTGTCGGTTTGGCCAACGATGAACTTGTCACGCCACCTACTGCTTTGGCGTAGCTGGTGGCGGTAGTGGTGGCGGGTTTCGGGGTGGGATGGGAGTCGTGACTGACCCCGGTGCCTTGGTCAAAGGCCCACTTCTTTTACCATTCGTTGTACATGACACAGATCCGGGCCTTCCATTCCGGATAAGTCTCGGGGATATCCTTCCCAATGTTGGCGATGATGTTGGTGTATGAGTTGGGGAGTCCGAGTCGTATGGCCTTGATGAGAACTCCTCTTTTGCTCTTGTTGTTTCGTCTACCCATGAGTTTGGCTTCGTGTTCGAGCTCGTAGAAGTATTGGGTAGTGGGTAGCTTTCCCATCTTCAGCTCGAACATCTTCCTTTCATGTACCGCCTCGGAGGCGGGATCACGGAATCGTTCCTCAATCATGGCGACGAATTCTGGCCATGTTGGGTATCGGAATCGCGCGGGGAAGGTGCTGGAGGCCCAGAACTCCGGGCGCTTGTATACCCACCAGTCTTTGGCGGGTCCTTTGAAATATGAGGCGGCAAAGGTCACCGTTTGGGAGTCAAGCATGAAGTAGAGGGCGAATGCCTCAAAGTAGGCGAGGCAGTCACCGACGAATCACTCAATATTGTCGTGTGCCCCCTTGAACAGCTTTGGGGGCTGCATCAGGATCGGCTTGATCCCGAGGTAGGCGGTGTCCTCCGGGGTGGCTCCTACTGGTTGTGGCATTGGGTATTTCCTCCCTTTGCCAGGGGGAGGGCAGGGAATCGAGTAGTGATCGCTCCATTCGTGGAGGGGTCGCTGCGGATTGGGGATGCAGGGATGCCCTCTGTCCAGGCATTTACCCTTTGGGTCATCGTCGTCGTAGGGAAGAGGTGCATTGAAGCCCCAGACTTTGTCGAAACCGATGGCTTCGTCCTGGGCTGCCTCATACTCTCTTTTGAGCTGTCGAGCTCGTTGTTGTTTCTCTGCTGAGCAGAGTTTGGCATCTGCCTGCTTCCTCTCAGTCAAGGTGGGTCTGGGGAGGGCGCCTGATCCTCCCTCTTCATTGTTGATGGCATTGCCCCCTCCTAAGAGGAAGGCGGTCTTGGGCCCTCTATAGGTCCCGGGGTATCAAGGGTTGCCGGGTGCTCTGGGAGCCTTTGGCTGGCCGAATTGGTTTCAGGAAGGGGAATCCGGGAGTGGTCGGGGATAGGGGACATTGCTGCCTGCCCTGTACCCTTGGTGGGTGACTTTGTCCAACCCTCCAAAGGTCCCCGGCTCACTCAGGTTGAACGTTGTTGGGACTGTCCAGGTCGGGTTGGTCTCCCAGGTCGCGAGCGAGAGGGAGGAGAGCGGCTGCAAGTGCGAGCTGCTCGTCAGGCATTCGTCTTCATAGCCCATGTAGTTGGTGCCCTGAGGTGGGCAGGTATAGTGTTCGCTCGTGGTTTGTGAGGGCTCGTGCTTTGAGTGTTTCTGCGGTGTCCTCGAGTCGGGGTACATGATGACCTCGCTGACGGGCGAGGTACTGTTCTATCGTGGGTCATTCTGGGAGCCCTGATGGTGCACGGTTCTCGACGTTGCGCTGTCGTATTTTCCAGGCTTCAGAGCACTGGGGACCGAGTAACTCTCGGTCAATGTCAGCCAGACTTGGCCAGTTGTAATCCCCTCCGAACTCGTTGAGGGGATCGTTGGCATTTCTGCCAGGGGGGAGTTTGATAGTGACCTCGATGGGAGTGTCGGGGTCATGTATTTGCTGCTCTCACTGCCGGGCGAGGGCAATCTGATCGTCTCGGTCTTGCTGCTCAAAGAGCTCGGCGAGACTGTCCAGGGAACCGGTGTCGCTGGATGAGGAATCTGATGGGAAGACTCCCGCCAGGATTCGTTGGTGTCGGAGGTGGGGGGGAACGTAGGGGTGGAAGGGAGTGGTCAGGAATGGATCTCCATGTTGGGGAGCCGGACAGGCATCTGGTATCCTGGGACGAGGTTCGGTGGATACCAGTATCCTCTCTGGACGTCGGGAATACTGGCCTGGGCGGGGTAGGGGTTCATAAAGGTGTTCGTAGGGTGGGGCAGGGGAGGGGGTGTGGAAGAATTGTCGTAGTATGTCGCCATGTTCCTCGGCTGAGGTTGGGCGAGCATTCTGCTGGCGGCTGGGGCCAGGCATGGCTGGCCTGGGTTCCTCCCTGTGCGGAGGAAACTCGGGCGGGGAGGGAGTGCGGGGGGCGGGAGGCTGGATCAAATGTCGTCAGGCGTGTTCTCGTCCGGGCTCAAATCCCATGGCATGGCGAATCTATTGCGGCGCATTGGGGGCTGGTGCCCATCATTCAACGTATGGTGGGACATAGTTTGCGGGGAGGAAGGTGTACTGTCGTGGGGCAGAGTATCGTTGGACGCCTAGGAAGCATCAGATGTTTTCCTCATAGGCTAGGACTAGTAGCCCGACGAGGAGGGAAAGGAGGATAGAGCCTCTGACTGCTGATGCTATGGTGATAGTGTATTCATTGGGGTTCATGGGGTCCTTCGTCTTGTGGCTGAGTGTTGGAGAGAAGGAAGGGAAGCTCTTAACTAATTGTTAGGCCTAGACTAACACGTGACCTTTGTAAGCAAAGTCGAGATACTAAGGCTGCCTCACGTTCGGACAATCACCCTAATATCAGACTCGCTGTTCAGTGCTTTGTGTGTGGCAAGGTAAAGATAAACTTTAGTTAAGAGCTAAGGAACATACAGCGTAAGTTATGTTACTTATATACTAAGTCCGTTATTCTAATAATAGCATTGATACGTGTCCACCATGTGGTAACGATGCATGAATACATGCGTAAGGCGAGTGACTGTCGTGAGCCGCAGCAATAGAAGCGTGTCCGTAGTAAAAGAACTGAAGTCATCCGTTATGGTTGTGGGAACTGTGAGGTTACCGCTCTGATGTCCATTGATAAGCGATGAGTGCCATAGATAAGATGAGATTAGATAGGTGCTCGGGAGATAAGATAAGGAAAATGGAAAATTCATAACAGTTTCAGCATCGTTCTCCATAGGATCACCCTCATCATCACTATCATTCAGAATTTCCATACCTCTATTGCCACAGCATCCATCTCATAGTCTCAATTACTGCATTTTCCCTCAGTTTCTCCTAGTTCCAAGGCAGTTTCCACACCTTAATTGCTGTTGTTTTGACTCACTTGTTAGATACACCATCTAGAGCCATTCACCAGATCATTTCCGCACTTTCTAGAGTGTTTTCTTGTTTCCCTCATGGCTTCTTGGTATTCACATCATACCAGATTCCATTCCATCTCATCTATCGAGATCCCTCCTGGCTTACAGCCAATGTTTATTAGTACTCATTGACCAAGAGTACTACTTTGCTGACTGAAAAGTTGCAGTGTATCTTGTGTTATTGAAGAATTGACCACACGGAGGTGCACTGAACCACTCGCACACATACTATGCCTTGATTGCTGTGTTGTCATGTTAATTGCCCAATCTCATTCTGAGTTTTGGTGTTGCCATTGCCACGGGAGTTTAGGCTCATCAACAAATGTAATCATCATGAAGAAGGTATGAGGACTGCTCGGACTCGCCTAGCAGAAGCCGATATCTCTGAGCTTCAAGCCCAAGATGAATATGATGAATTGTTCTATGGGTTAGAAATGAAAACCAGCCTATGGAATGTGCATACTGGCTGGCTACTATTGAATCCATGGAATCATCAACTCCAAGGGATAATTCAACCTTTAAGAATGATCTTTCAGGATTGTCAGGCAGTGGCTCGGAGAGGACACTTACATCAAATACTCCAACTCCATATTCCAGTTACTTCTCTTCACCAGATTTCTGATCTTTCAACTGCAAACAGCAACATCGCCTGGATAAACTTCAACAACAATTCAAGCATGTCTTTCACGTTAAAGTTGACTCACCTGATTCTGGTAACCCCAAACCTCTACTTGAGCTGTGGAAATACATGCAGAGACCATCAGGCTGCACATTCCTTGGAAGCAAAGCCACCACCACCACTGCTTGTATAAATGGCGTCACAAGGGATTCACTCCAAATTATCATTGATTCTGGCTCTGACATTACTCTCATCTTGCAAGAGGCACTTCAAGGCTTGTCTTCTCGATCTAAAATACATATGGATCAAAAGATCAACCTAGTTCAAGTAATGGGCAAATCCACTATTTCAGGATATGCCAACATTGACCTTTTCTTTGATATGCCAGAAGACCCCATCAAGATGAATGTGGATGCATATATTGTTGATGGTATGACTGCTCCTTTCATCCTGGGCAATGATTTTGCTGATCAGTATTCTATATCCATCCTACGAAGAGAAGGAGCCAGCTACCTTTCGTTTGGAGATACAGGATGCAAAATTGAAGTTGAAAATTCCATGGCCCCTTCAACTATGGACTTGGATGGACAATCCTTCAAAGTTCATGTCTTGCCTGACATGAGTTGACTTGCCAAACATCAAATGCATTGTTGGTTGCAGAAGTCATGTCAAAGAACTAGACAGCAACAGAACAGAGGGGAACTTCGTGCTGTGAGTCACATAATCATAGTGCCAGAATCTAGCTTCAAGGTACCTATAAGCATGCAGGAATTGCCAAAATATAAGGATATCTTCATTGAGAAATGCATCAGTCAGGATCCTAATCAGCGACAATTTTTCAGCTCACTGGATACTCTCATCTCCTCTGAGCAGCCCTTTCTTCACATATCCAACTTCTCTGATTCCCTTATCATAATAAGCAAAGGACAAATCATCAGATAAGCTCATAATGCCAGAAATTGGCTAGACCAAAGAGAGACCTCATTGGAAGCAGTGTCAAGGCAATTAAGGGTTTCATTGATACGTGAATTGGTCAAAGCACAGCCTTCAGGGATAGGTCCCATGGGGAAATCAAGCTGAATGATCTGAAGTGAATCTCAAATTACTTCCAAGGCACAACATAATGCATTTGAAGCTGACGATCCTTCTGCCTCAGACCCCATTGAAGGAGGCCCAAAGACGGCCGACTGCCCTCTGGAATCTTTATCCTCATCTGAGATACTTAATGCATTGGATATTTCTCCTCATTTGACAAATGAGCAATCTCAAAAAGTCCAAGAAATAATCATAAAAAATCAACAAGCTTTCAGCCTAAATGGACACTTAGGAATGCATGATGCATGCATCGAAATTCACCTCAAGCCTAATTCTCAGCCAGTATCTCTTCCTCCCTTCCCTGTATCTCCAGCTAATAGGGAAGTCATAGATAAACAAGTTGATGCTTGGATTCAATTAGGTGTAATTGAATCATCCAAAAGCCCTTGGGCCACACCAGCTTTTATCGTATACAGGAACAACAAACCCCAAATGGTCATAGACTACAGGAAGCTGAATTCCCTTGTAATCTCCAATGAATTTCCTCTTCCAAAACAAGAGGATATCATGCAAGCCCTTAGTGGATCTCAATGGCTTATGACGCTTGATGCACTCTCAGGTTTCATGCAATTGACTGTCAAGGAGGATTCTCAGGAGAAATTAGCTTTTCATTGCCATCGAGGACTTTGGCAGTTTACATGGATGCCTTTCAGTTATCACAATGGTCCTAGCATGTTCCAACATGTTATGCAGAACATTCTCACTCTGTTCCTCTGGATTTTTGCTCTGGTGTATATTGATGACATCATCATCTTTTCACTAACATTTGATGACCATATTTCCCATATAGATCAAGTCTTAAAGGCTATTACTGCCTCAGGTATCACTCTTTCATTACCTAAGTGCCATTTCGCATATCAGTCCCTTCTTCTAGGACAGAAGGTCTTGAGACTAGGAATATCAACGCACAAGGAAAAGGTGGAGGCTATTCTGATGCTCAAAACTCTGCAGAATGTGAGCGAACTCCAGACATTTTTAGGCATGATGGTGTACTTTTCAGTGTATGTCCCTTTCTATGCATGGATCACTCACCCACTCTTTCAGCTACTCAAGAAGGGGAACATTTGGAGTTGGACAGAGATACATGACGAGGCTTTTGCTCTTTGTAAGCAAGTACTTTCAAATGCACCAGTGCAAGGTTACTCAACTTGTGGGCTTCCTTACAGGGTTTATATGGATGCCTGCAACTATGGCTTAGCTGGAATCCTTCAGCAGGTTCAACCAATCCATGTGCATGATCTTAAAGAGACTCAACTATATGTTAGGCCTGGACTAACACGTGACTCGTTATGAGTGATTACTAATCATAGAGCCATCTCGCATTCAGATGATCACTCTAGGACTAGGTCACTGCTTAAGTGCTTGTGTGTGGCAAGGTAAAGATAAACTTTAGTTCAAGACTGGGGATATATGGTGAGAACTACACTACTTATATACTAAAGGCCAAACACTATATATAGATGTAGATACGTGTCGAGCATTCGGTAACCATGCGTGAAACAATGAGAACAACATACTAGGCGAGCGGTCGTCGCGAGCCATAGTAACAGAACTGAAGTCGTCCGATATAGTCGTGGTCTGGTCCGATGTCTGTACGATAAGCGATGAGCGCTGTAGATAAGATGAGATTAGATAGGCGCTCAAGAGATAAGATAAGGAAAATGGAAAAATTGTAACACTATATGACAGACTCCAGAATGCTTTCAAAAAGGGAGATCCTGTTCCTCCTTTAGTAGCCTGTATCTCCAAGGAACTTAATGATGTTCCTATGACTACTAGTTGGGCAACTGAATTTGAAGAAACTATAGTCCATGTGGAACATGTAGTGTGCTATTGGTCTCGAGTACTAAAGTCAGCTGAATAAAATTACTCCCTGACTGAATGCGAAGCCTTGGCACTTAAGGAAGCTCTCATAAAGTTCCAACCTTATATTGAAGGAGAACATATACTCACAGTCACTGATCATGCCGCTCTTACTTGAAGCAAGACCTTTCAGAACATAAATCAAAGACTGCTCACATGGGGTACCATCTTTGCAGCATATCCTAATCTACATATCATCTATAGAGCCAGCCAAGTACATTCAAATGTCGACCCTATCTCATGTCTTCGACACCGGCTACCACTGCAAGATGGACCTCTATCAGACATCACAGTGGCTGTAGATCTTAGCAAACCCAGTTTTGAGAGCAATCCAATGCAAAACATGTTCGAGGAGCTTGGGGAGCGCTTTGAGGAAAAACTTTTAACTGTAGGATCGAAATTCGTTGCTTCTGAGGCTATAACTCAAAAGGACTTAGCAGTTGATCTAGGTCAAATTCCAATCCACCATGGAGAAAAGGTTCTAGCCTCTACACGTTTACTCAGTGCATGAAATTACTTATTACTAGTTGGGTTAAACTCGAAGGAGATCAAAGAATGGAGAAGGGCTTACCAAGAAGACCCATATTTCTCTAAAGTTCTAGATTCTTTGCAAGATTCTAAATCCCACATCACTCTGCTCTTTCCCCAATACCTATATTCAGATGAGAGCTTGCTTTATTTTGAGGACCAAAATGGAAACAATAGACTGTGCATGCCTCGAGAATTGCAATTATGAATCATGGATCAAATTCATAATTTGTTTACGAAGTCCACGCATGGCGGGTATCACAAATGCTATAACTGTCTAGCAGCCACTCATTACTGGCCAGGAATGTCTCAAGACTTGAAAAAATATGTGAATTCATGTGATATCTGCCAGAAGTCCAAACCACACTGCCATGGTCCTATAGGACTTCTTCAACCTATTCCCATTCCAACAAGACCTTTTGAAGTGGTATCTATGGACTTTATCCTGGAATTACCAAACTCATCAGGATATGATAATGTCTTGGTAATAATTGACAAGCTTACCAAGTTTGCTACCTTTGTTCCTTGTACCACCGAGATTATGGATAACACCACTGCAGCATTGTTCTTTAAGCACGTCATCTCTAAATTTGAAATTCCTTCACAGGTAATCACTGACAGGGATTTGAGATGGAGGCATGGATTCTGGAAAGAGGTATGCAAGCTCATGGGTATGAAGCGAGCTTTGACTACTGCCCATCATCCTCAAGCTGATAGACAAACTGAAGTACTGAATCAAGGACTAGAAATTGTGTTGCAGGCTTATATTGGACCAGAGCAAGATGACTGGGACAAATATCTTGATGGGCTTGCATTGTCTTACAACATGACACCACATTCAAGCACCGGATTTGCGCCGGCTTACCTATTGTATGGATACATGCCTGCTACTGAATCCATGCTTTTGACTATACCAGAATATATCCCATGTCCACTAGGAGACTCCGTAACCAAAGGAGGAAAGGTGGATAAAATCCATGAGTCCCATGAGAACGACAAGGCCATCGATATGGTAGAACAATTTGAAGCCATGAGGACACGAGCTAAAGAAGCTTTGAAGTTAAGTCAGGCTTTCCAACAGAAACATTACAACCATGGCAGGTTGTTAACAGAATTTGAGGAAGGGGACTTTGTTGTGTTGAATCCACACAGTTTAGAATTGCTAAAAGACATCAAAGGATGAGGCAAGAAGTTGTTGATGAGATATGATGGGCCTTTTGAAATAATCAAAAAGATCAGCGCAGTAACTTATCAGCTAAGATTGCCAGCATCCTACAGCATTCATCCTGTTCTCAACATAGCTCATCTTGAAAAATACTATCCTTCTCCTGGAGAATTTAGAGAATGACCTTCTAAACAACTGAACAGAAAGGATTTCGAACAGCTACCCAAAGTTGAAGTGGAACAAATTGTTGGAGAGAAAATGTTTAAAGCCTCAGGGAAACACCAATGCATCAAGAAGTATTGCATACGATGGGCCAGTTTGCTGGAAAACAAAGACAAATAGAAAACAAAAGAAGAGTTAAGGAATGCACCCCAAATTCTAGAAGCCTGGCACAAATCACAAGCAACACGAGGTGCCAGTATGCTACAATACACCACAAATTCATGTATCTCTCAAATTCATGTACAAATCCGGCTCACTTATCTTCCTTTGTTTAAAAAATTCAGAAAGTTCCATTACCTTCGCACAAAAACCACAGTGGCTACAGAAAATTCATATAAGAAGTGTTTGACCACCACCTTTTTCTACCATCCTCACCAGTAGCTTAACCTAAAAACTTTCGCCCTCCATTCAAAAAACTTCACGTCCATTCCCAGTAAACTTAAAATCCAGGCAAGTGTTACATCAATCACCCATAATAATATTCTCACCAGGATAAATTTAGCATGTCCTCTCAGATTTTGACAACTATCACCACCTTCAACCATGGTGATGTGCTCGGTAATGGTGAGTGACAAAAGACTAGTGGGCGGCAATGATCACCAACTGGCACTAAACCTCTCACAACTCTACACTATCACCAATTGATTGAATTTGGGTGTTTCGAGTACGATAGAAGCACTCTGCAGACTCAATAATCAAGGGATGTTGTTTAAAAGATGTTTTATTTGTTACTAGTGAGTTTTACAAGTGTACTACTCGCACTAGTGAGGTGGGTAAGACACAATTGAATGAATGTGACTTGGTTTTGAGCTACTGCGCTCACTGGGACTATGACTGCTTCAAAATATTGGCTCTCTTGGCCCTGTACTACTTCCTACAAGTGATCTTCACTTGACTAGTTCACACTCTAGCTTACTAGTGGCACTCTTGGCCTAAGAATAATACTTTAACTTCAAGAAATTGCAAGAATTACTTCGAAACACTCTTGGCCTTTGCAGGACACAATAGTATGCTTAAAAGGGACTTCAATTCACTCAATTCTATGGGTAACTTAGCAACTAGTAGCCGCTTCATCGAGGTTAAACACAAAAGCCTTTAATTGGGGGCACTAGATACTGACTAGTCTGTCACAATTGCAGGGATGGCTTGCCTCCCCATGCGAGTGCCTATTCTACTACTTATATACTGTAAAGAAAGGTACAAAGCGACACAAACAGCTACATTAGTGGGGTATTATTGGTACGGATTTCTTGGCTAGGCCTGAAATATCACACATAAACATGCAATAGTCGGTCTAGAAATTGCTATTGGATGACTAGTGAGCCACAGAGCTCAGCTAGCGGTTTAATCTCGCATTCTTGACCCAGCAACATGCCACTAGCACCGGAGATGAATGACTAGCCACACCCTCATGCTCGCAACCGTAGTCAGCCGTGATCGAAAGCGCAGCCGGGCTATACTAGTGCCGATTGTAATAGATCTGATCGCATTAGTCAGATCTGGGCATAACGTTAATCCGTTGCTAATTCATTTCTAAGTCCTGCTCCGAGATTGCCATGTGACTAGTTAACCTGACTTAGGTGTTTCTGCCCTGATCAGTCTGCTAGTGACTGAACTTCACAGGATCTGTGTATTCTGCTTCTTGTTGGGTGCACTAGTCATGTTACTCGTCCACTAGTGGGCTTATATTAATTAGTCCGGCTAGCCTTCAAGTTACTAGTATGGCCGGCTGGTAGATTTGACCCACTAGTGGTATCACATCTAAGTCCTGGCTTCACTAGTTGCATACTGCTGTAACTATCAGCTCAAAGCCTCAGCTATAGTCCTCATATTATCACTAGTACAGGATAGATATGCAATTGTATTGTTACAAAATCACAAAATCTAGGTGTGAACGCGTAGACAGCATATCACCGTCTGAGAAAGCAATCAGAATGTGAATTAAAAATTCTTAGAAAACATACTGGCAACGTGGTGATTTCCATTATCATGGGTTTGTAATATTGAGTCCATGTCTCTCATGCAGACTGCTCGGCAGTCTTGACCCATTCCGTCAACCATTTTTGACTGTGGAAATAATCAAGCTTATAGTGGGGATGTAGGACTACAGGAAAATACAATCAAGATCAGTACTGGCATGCAAATAAAGGTATAGACTTACTCATGGCCATTTTCCACATAATTGATTCATCTGTCTTCGAATAATACTTATCAATGATAGCTAATCCCCAGGAGACACCCGCATGGACACAGGGAAGTAGCATCATGTTCTTGACAGCTTTCTCAAGCTCCCATGTGAGGATGTCCATCATTGGAATGACCTCATGTAGAAGTGGAGCTCCTGACTGAGAGATGCGATCAGTCACTTTGAGGAAGTTCTGACAGGCAGATATTAATATAAGTGTGCATTGTCTATCAGGCATTGAACTAACTTACCACAAGGATGGGATGGAGCTGTTGGAGCACAGTCCACTCAACATCTGTGAGACGAAAATGCTTGAGGCGCTTCACAGGTGGCTTCCCCTTGTTGTGATCCGATTTGATGCAGAGTGCATCTAGTGCTGGCCGTAGGTGGAGACCACGTTCAATCACACTGGATGTGGTATTCCAGTGAGTGACAACTCACCGAATCATCTTGAGTACCACTATCTTTTTGTTTCCACAGAGGTTGGCAAGTTCCTTTTGAAGGGAGCTCTTGTGGAAGATACACTTGCCAAGTTTTAATAACTATTGATGTATGAGTTGATGTGTCATGTATGAATGGAAAACAATACACCTTGGTTAATGCAACGACCTTGGTATTAACCTCCTCATCAGTCAGCTCCAGGACTTCTTCATGATCCCATGATCCCTCCTCAATAACAGTGTCTTCCTCTTCCTCTAATGCCTTCTGTATATCATCCAGTGCTGCAAGCTCCTCATCATCAAGAAGATCATCTTTATCATCCTCCACTTCATCAATGTCGCTCTCATCATCAATGTTATCTGTTCGTTGTGAGCAGGATTTCTCAGTGGTATCGCTGGACTTCTTTTTACGGCATTTAGCCTCAAATTGAGAGAGTATCACCTTTGGAACCAGTGAATTACTGACACAAAAACGAGTAATTAAACATACCTTTACTATTAGGTTCAGGATATGAGTGAAGCAGCAGATTTGAGTCTCTCATCCTATAATAATAAGACTGGAGATTTCCTTGAAGAGTATCTCCAGCTCATCCAGGGTCTTGTCATTGACTGAAGTGTTGTCACCAGCTTCACCAAGGATGCACTCTTTGATGCTGTACTCTTTGAGGACTTCCATGACCTTCTCGGCAAGGTAAACTCCAGTGTGTGCCTCTGTCAGTATAAAGAGAACCACATGAAGTTAGCACAAATCCACACAGTGAATAGAGTGACATACTCAACCGAATCCAGCATAACTACACAAATCTGCCCTTTGTCACACCACACCAACATGATACTGAGGTAGTCATGGCTGTTAGGCGCTGACCAGGCATCAAAGGTGACATGGAAACGACCTTCATGTTCTTTCAACAGCTCCTTTAATCGCTCCTTGGAAACCTCATAGACCTCCTTAATATCACAATCGAGCATCATGTCCGAGTGAATCTTGACTTGTGGGTTGAGCAACCAATATATCTGTTGAAGTTTGTTGTCTTCAGTGGTGATGGTCAGTCAGTGAGACTGTGTCATCCACTCGACATGTAGGAGTCGAAATTCTCCCTCATTGTACTGTGACGCAATATCCATAATTTTCAGTTGCTTCGAGCTTGCACTGCTGGCCTTCATGTCACATCGTTCTGCGTGGTTCTTCAGGTTTGTCATGCTCGAGTCTTTCTTGGCATGGGTGTGGGTGGTGCCGTGTCTACATTGTAGCGTGAGCACAATAAGTTCAGATGCAAAGTAAAGAGAGACAGCGACTCACCGTTTGCAGCTGAATACATATTTCACAATACTGTCTTCAACTTTGATGGAGGGTGGCAAGTGATAGTGGTCGTAGATGGCTGATGTCCAGCTAGCCATGACTTTCTCTGTTATTGTAATAACACCCTATGCTGTAGGGTTTGGTCAAACCACCTGGATATATCCACAGCTCAAAATTGGCATGAATTGCTGCGAAAGGCACTCAAATCTTTCCCAATACTGGCTGTATTGGTTCACATCCCTGAAAATTTGCCCTTTCTGTCTAAAAAATGTGTGGCACGATTCAGATTTGTCAGGACTCTAAAAAAACGGATTACCTCATTCTCAAAAAAAGACTGGCTTATGCTGCAGGCATGGAAATTGTTGAAAAATTACAATAAAAGTACAGAAAAAGCATAAAAGTATTGATTCAATGCTATGGAATCCATTGGAAAACAACAAGAATGGAATACAGATGACCTGCACCAGAGGCGCAAAAGAAAAATCTAATACACAAATAAATGGATACAGATTGCGAGCGGGGTAGCGTACGTTCATCCATGCATAGATCATATCACTGGATCCTCCACTGCACATAGCAGTGGAATGACAACACATGGAGGGTTGTACAATGCCGGGGAAAACGGAATGTTGGGATTGGGGTGGGGTTGCTTTTGGTGGCAGCTAGCATTGTCGGCAACATTAGGCAGGTATGCAGGGCATAGCGTCACACTGTCCTGTAGCCGATATATCCCAGGCCACAAGTTGGCATGCACTGGGGATGGAATGGAGGACAGGCTTGATGGCATACGCATCAACGACACTGTTATGCACCAACACAAATTAGGAGGGGAAATGGAGACCACCATCAGATTCCCTAGTATCGAAAAGGGGGGTGGAGATCCAATAGTGGTCGCACGGCGCATGGGACAAGTGGGATGCAATCGGGATGTTGAATGAGGATGGGCAGATGATGGGCGGCGATGTCATCGTCATTAGCAAAAACTGATCTGAAGAACGTGTTCCCCCATGTTGATAATGGGGGATAAATGAAGGCGGGGGTACTTGGTGGACTGGGGCAGGTGGTACGAGCCCATGTTGGCTTTGGGCTGGGGTGGCAGCAGCGAGGCCGTCGGTGCTCGCACCATTGTCATTCTGGTGTTGTTTGTTGCAGGCATAGGGGCAGTGTTGACGCTTGAAGAGGCGTTGATGTTGCTGCTGTCGTTGGACGTCAGCACCCCGATCATCACCCCAGCCTCTCATCCAGACTCTTCATGCAGACTGCATGTCCCAGCCTCCCCTCCTCTATCCCATAGCCCTGCCACGCTCTCTACCATGCCCCTCCTTCATTCTCAGACTCTCCCCACCTTTCCCATAGTCATTGTCATTGTCCTATGGGTCATTGTCGTCCTCATCGCCGATATTCGCTCCAGAGCACATCGTACTTGCAGATGTGCCTCGATTTTTGATCATCCTCCATGTTCGTGGTCTTCAACGTGTGCGAATCCACGGTACGTGGGTGATTGACCTCGATGTCGATGTGGGGGATTCAGAGTCAGTTGGTGGTGAAGAGGCTTATCCTCGTAACTTCGTCAGGCATCTGGGGCCAATGTAATCGTCGGCGAGGTTGTTGTTGACATCGGACATTGTTTGAGGGAAAGTAACGATGCACCTGCCGAGAGGGCTTATGCAAGGTTAGATGGGGAGCATTGGAGATGGTGAGTTGGAAGTTTTATATAAGTCGGGATAGCCTGTGAAATTGGACGAAAGCTGTCAAATAGTTAGTAATGACATTGAGAGACATAGATTTAGAAATACTTGCCAGTTTACATGGGGTCAAGGGCAACCAGGTGGTGGTTAAAGACGAAGAAAACAGTGACGAGCATCATTTGATCGCTGTTTGGTAAATGCCGATTGCAACTAACAAGTGTTTTCATCAACTGATTTCAAACCTTTCATACGAGTGTGAGTATCAATACCTCATTTAAAATATATTTACTGCATTTGTAGAGATATACAGGTTCTAATTCTACTGTAGTTTCAACATGTTGAGTGTCCGTCACTAGGTATAAGGAGTGTAATGAATTTTGGTTGCACATTATGGGCTTATCAATGGTGTGTCCACTTTCATCTGATCTACTGACTTTAAACTGATTTTAATTTGATATAGTTATTGCAATGCCTATATGATATGGTAAGACACAATATTCAGTCTTCAGTATCCACTGTGCTATTTAAAGCTGCCTAGATACTCTATCCTAACCCAGACCACCTCCAAGATATAGGACAACGATGTCGAGGATAAGCTCAGAAGCTCGGTCCAAGCTTCCATGCTTGCTCTCCGACTGCCACCACTGTCACTACCATCCCTCCTACTGAGTAAACGACGACCCTGGCTCATCTTCCCTTCAACATACTCCTGTTTTCGAGGCCGCTGAAGTCAATGCCAGCATCCGATAACCCCCACAAGCTCACTATCCCACACAACGAAGTCTGAATCTATCTCCATCCTCATCCCACCAGCGTCACCACCTTCTTGTTCAATGACAGTCCTGACTCACCTCGTCTTCAGTGTATCTCCATTTTCAGGGTCTCTGAAGACAATGGTTCCATCCAGTTGAGCTTGTGCGTCCGCTATCTTGCCCAATGTCAACCAATTTGTTCCCAACCCCACCCCACCAACATCAATCTTCCGCCGCTTCATGAGGGCTTCATGTTACCTCGTCTTTAGTGTACCCCCATTTTCGAGGACACTGAAGATGATGGCACTGACCGTTTGGTCCCATGATGTCGCCGTTTTGCTCGACTTGAAGGAGTCTGGCCAGAGCGGATTGCTGTCCATGATCGCCAGTCTAGCATGGTGGGAATGGAGTGCATCGCTTGACTTTTGGTGGGTCATAGTTGCTATCTTAAAGCAATGTTAGCATGGTAGACATGGTGCCTTTCGCAGTTTTATGGTCTTGTAGTCCTCATACTTTGCATAATACAAAAATATATGATATTCAGTGTAATGCTGGGGTTACAAAGTCCAGAATGGGTCCCTCATGTAATGCCATCTACAGATAGCTACAGGATAAGTAGGATAGGCTAAAGGGTGTTGAGGATAGTGATGACGTGGCAACTCGAAAACACAGTCAATGTTGCAGCATAAACCAGTGAAACAAAAATCGCAGAGTACTCAGTGAGTATGGAGAGGGAAGGAAGGCATAGGAATGCACCTGATAACCATATCCATTTGATGACAGCTCTTCTTCTCATAATCAAACCAAAAACAAAACTGCTGGTGAATGCGACAAGGGAAGCATGCATTTTGGGTGAGGAAGAGATTTATTGGTCAGCTAAAGTGCGGCAACATTTCAGGATAGATAATTGGAGGCAATGGCACTGAGTCATCGGCAGGGAAGGGAGACGATGGGAAGGTCAAAGAGGAATTTTGGTGGATAATGGAGGGTGGAAGGCAAGGAATGGGCGGAGCCATTTGAAATGGACCAGATTTCCCAAGGTGGCAGAAAAAGGGATTACAACTCTGATCCTGGGTAAAAGCCCGGAATATTTTTTGCAGTGTAGCCGGTGCAAAAAATACAGTGCAAAAAAGCATTTTGGGGCAAAAATAGAGGGCTAAAAATGCCAAAAATTTCCTGGAAGGGCTTTATTGGGTGTGGTGGATAATTATCCACAGGCAGGTCAAACCATTGTGGATAATATCCATGGTGGTTTGACCTAATCTTACAGCCTGGCCTGAATATACTGGGGTAAACGGTGTATTACCATAGAACGGTGGATAGTCTCGATGCGTAGGGGTAAGCTACTGTAAGCTGCCTGTAAGCTAATGCTAAATGATGTTTTCTAGCCAGTTTTTATACTACAAGTACAAATTTATAAATAGAGTAAGTATGCGCGACTTAGTAAGGCTGTAAGGCCTTGGCTAAGTAAAATCCGTGGTCAACATATGGTCTGTTGACTTTGAAAGTAACAGCAACTCATCGATGTTGCCACGTATGGATGGAAACCATATGGTTTTATGGAGCGATGAACGGATCATTTGGTGCTGTTTAGCTATGGACTGGTGAGGTATGGCTTTTGTACTGAGGTGCACGCTTGGGTCTACGTCAATTCAAGGTCTTGGCAAAGTAACAGCCTTAGTAAAACACGGTCTGTAGTTGCCATGTGCTCGAAATATCGTGGATGGATGAGTGGCCGCGGCAATCACATCATTTCATTAAGTGATTGATTGGCATGCCAATGTGCCAATGGGAAGTGATGCAGCAATTCTGTTTTAGGATGATTTACGATCGAAGGTACCTTGCTGTGATGGAATATGGCAATTATGATGCATAACGAGATGGGATGGATAACAAAGCACATGAGAAGTGGTTGCCATAGCATGAAAGTAGTATCAACTTGTGTGCAATCTTTGGTTTGCTGAAAGTCTGTTGGGTGGACAGGAGCGATAATTAGTGCATAAAATCCACAAATTCTGAGTGTACAGAGCCTGGAGGCTCATCAACGGAATCTTGGCACTTGTATGAACAGCGCTCTGAATTAGCTGTTCGAGCCATGCATCCTTGAAAACGGCACGATCAATGTCAGTTTTCAGGTGCTTCTTTACAACTTCCTTCAGAAACTTGATGAGATCCTCAGAAAGTCAGCATCCTCATTCTGTGAGCTTGATTTCTCCATCAGGTTGATGCCAGGTGTCAAATGCAACCTCGAGGCACTGTGATAGAGCTGCCATTCCACTCGGATCTTCTGATAGGATTTCTGAATCAAGATAAAAGGTGTACTTTGAGTCATCGGGATTGAGGGGGAGCTCTGCAGAGTCTGGAAGGTGCTCGAAGAGATTCTTCAGATGGTTTATTTGTTCAACTAAGGCCTTTGAAGGTCCTGTTAATGGCTTGGGGTTTGTGCTTGTCTTCGCATTTGGTGCCATAGGAAAGAGACTGGTAAAACTGCAGTGGCAAGGAGAAAAGATGTTTTAATTGCAATTCAATAAGTGTATGAAGCAAAGTAACATTGTGAATAGAATATCTTAGAACAATAGAACGTTTACCTTGTCACCACAGTTCAATAAGGTTGCTTAATCAGGCAACTGTAATGCATAACTCAGAGACCATTTCCGAGTTTCCTTAAATCTCCACTGTAACACTCATTTTGGCATTTCTACTGTACACTCACATACAGTACCTTAAGAATTGGACCTGTTGCAGGCCAGAGGAATACACATCTTGAGATTGAATCAAGAATGGCAACCCTAAGTATACATCAGGAAAAAATCACCAAGATATGTAATAGTATAAGGAGTATATACCACAAATAGCCTGATAGCTAGGTACCCCCTTACATAGCATGCTGTAGCCCACTGCTCAATGTCCCGTAGCAGTTGTATACCAGTACCATTGCTTAATATATCTCATAAATTGCATGTAAATCTGTAGAAAGCAGCAATAAAATCATATATATTCATGGACTATGCTTGAACAAATGAACAACTAATGTATGATACACTATGTTGGATGTAGAGGTAGTGTAAACTCACCAATCAAATAAGACACATTCTTCATGATACGCTAACCTATAAATCACAAGAATCAGTAATACAACTTCAATTTATTAGAGGCGGTCTCACTTACATCTGATCTTTATGCCCAATGGCAGAACCGGTTGAGAACTGGAAAAGATATCAGAGGGTAACATAGCCATGAAAGGAGAGGAACCCACCAGCAAAACAAGGATGACTGGGTATTATACCACTGCAGAGTGCTCTAACAATCCTATGATTGGTGTGATTAGTGAGTATGAAAACAACAATGACAAAAAACATACCTCATAACCAAGCCCAGACAGTGCCTCCCGACTTGTTTCAAACACCAAAGCCACATAACAGGATGGTATGGCCTTGCGTCAAAGCTGAACATCACTTGTATCAATCAAAAGAAGATGCAACAAGAAAATGACTATTCACCAGTGGCCATTGATTTGTAGTGGATCATGGAAAGAGAGGTGGACAAAGTATTCTCAAGCTTGAGGGATGAATGCAGCAGATTCAGTAAAGGCCATATTCTCTTGAGGAAAAGCAGACACCGAAAGACACATTGGATGATGATGGTAAAAGGGAAGGAAGAGTTGGTTGGGATTTGATCAGATGGTGTGATCACATTGTTGATTTGTGCACAGACCCTTGGAGCTTGATCAGAGTTTGAAATGGACTTGATCATTTTGCGTCTCAGTGCTTTTCACCCTTGGGCACTATAGTAAGATCAAGCATCTATTCTTGACTACATGCTTATCTTTCTCTCTAAAAATTCAGCTCCTATTAGTATTGTCCCACCTCACTGTGAGCCAGCGGTAAATCAATTCTATTTATCCCAATTCCTTGGACTCAAGTCAGCTCACTACTTGTAATTGCAGGACTTCTAGTCACAGCAGGCCCCTATTATGTGCACAAATGTACTGACTGGTTAAAAATTCAGCCTGAAGTTTTCAAGTCCAATAGGAGCTTGGCATGACTTATGGTTCACTGTTTGGATTAGGTTGCAAAGCTTACCTATATAATATCATGACAGGACTTATTGTAATTGTATTTGAACATCTGATGAGTAAAATTCACTACAACAAGATTTTCTGATTTACCTTTGTTTCATCAGGTATATACCACTACAGTACATTTAGCAGCAAGCTACAGGATGCTATGGGATGGAACATAGCCATTGTGGTGAGCTATGCCCACCACATAGCTTGGGTAGTGCTATGTAGCACTGGCACAGAGCTACATAGCAAAAGGCCTTTTTCCTGATGTAATAGTTTACTTAGCTTCTTAGCTTGCAAGGACTTGCTGACTCTCTATAGCTACCATAAGCTACTTACACTTTGTACACCACTGATGACCTTCATCAGCACAAATAACTCTTGAACACTTCTTCATGGATCTCAGGACTTGAAGCCATGTTAGTTCTAAATAAGATTAGTCCAACTTGCTTCACATCATCAGCAGAAGCTTCAATATTCAATGTGGTATCTGCCTCAAAGAGTGAATCTAGTGCAATGCCAGGTCTTGATGTCACAAGAAGATGAATATTATCACCTAATGACCCCCAAATCACATTGATCAGATATGCTTGATGGTTATTAGCAAACTCATCCAGTGCATCAAGAACAATGTAGACATGGGAAGAAACACATTGCAGCACTTCTGACAGACATTTGATAAGGTCATCATGGGAAGGGTGTTTTGTTTTCTGGTTGGCATGAAGTGCCTTGGTCAAGGGAAAAATGCCATAGTCTTGAACCAGTGGTTTCAGGAGGCTACAAAGAACATTCTCTACAGTTTGTTCAACTGTAGATTTGTAATCACAAAAGATACTCAGGATGAGTGCCTTTCCCTCTTTGACCACTGGCAGTGAATGCAAATGGTTGATGATGATTGAGGTGAGGAAGGTCTTTCCGACACCAGCTGAAGAAATGTATTAGCCTCAAGAAATAGGTGAAGAGGTCGGCCAAAATGACTCACGACTGCCCTGACACCACAAAGTATGAGACTTCCCAGAACAATTTACCCAACTTGTAAACTCCAGTCGCTTGAGGAGCCACTGTCCAGTGGTGTCGAGACATTTTTCCAGCGTCTTGAGCTGAACATCGTTGTAGTCCACAGTGTCAGAGGTGAGCCACTTCACTACTTCCGCAGTTTCTTTGTCTGTAATGTGTCCCTGCATCAATATACCATCCAACAGTCAATCTTGGGTACGAACATACCCATCTTTATCTTCTTGATTATCCCTAGAGTTTCCTCACCAGTGTGCTCGACATTACCTAGCCTGTCCTGAATTGCATGAAGTAACTTGCTGTATACCAAAGTTACCCTCCGGCGGGAGGTGAAAGCAAAAGTCACTTACGTGGCGTCGAGCTGCACAGCGCTCATGATCAAGGTCTTGAAACGTTCGATCTTCTGCAGATCCTCCTCCACACTCGTTTTGGTAAGCGTCCACAGCAGTCTCTTTTTCACTACCTTCCACTGAGGCGGAGCATTGTGCAGCTTGTCGTCGAGTTCCTTGATTAACTCCGTAAGCTCTGTCAAAGGACCGTCGGGAGCATCATCGGGAGCATTGACTGGAGGACCAAACAACTTCTTCAATGTCTCGAGCCACTTGACCTCTTCCGGGTCAGTCGACAGTGGGATAAGCTCTTCTACGGCGGACAGATAGATCTTCAAAAACTTTAACTCCTTCAAGAACGTCGCAATTTCTTTGGGCGCGTTTTTTACGTCCTTGACATATCCAATAGCAGTAACGATGTTTTTGATGAGGGCGGTAACAGACGAAGCGAGTCCTAGGACCTCTGCCATGGTTGGTAGTGAAGAGCAAGGTTGTATGCAGGCAAGCCACACGGTACGTCGCCTCGTGGTCGAAATCGAAATCAGCCTCACAGCCATCAGCCGATGCTGTTGTGCTGCATTCCGCTGTGATGATGGGAAACAGATCACTTGCGTTACGTTCTTGAGAATCGCGAGCCCCCGAATCCTAATTGACCCGCGTCCTCTTCAGCCATATTCTGAGGGACGTAAGAAAATCGTAGTCGATATATTGTGTGCAGAGAGGAAACATAAACCCTGTTCGCGCTAGTCCTACCCTTGCAGAGGTGCATGCATGCACGGAAGCAATGATGACCTTCACATCACACAGCTTGGGCTTCTATAATTCTACCGCCGATGACAGGTGCTTAGCGTCAAATTGTATGCTGTGCGAAACTCCGGTGTTAATTTTATCGATACCTGGGTTCACCTATTCGCCATTGGGTGCGAACCCGAGAGAGGCGCGATTGCTATCATGAAGTCGATCTGGCGATAGGTGAATAGACAGCCACAAGGTCAAGGGTTGAACTAACCTTGATGTTCGCCGCATATGGATACATTGACAGCATTTCTCATCACCATCCATGCTTCCATGTACCGCAGACCTTGACATTGAATCCGACTTGCTCACGGAGGTGATTGCTGCGCTGTGCTACTTTTAGTTGATTATCTATATCGGTGTCCCGGGATCCGAGCATGAGTTTCGAGGCTCTATTGATGGGATAAATTAGAACGGCAGGCGTGTAAGCCAAGATCAGATAAGAAACTTTTGAGGAACGCGAACCTAGCAGTCTAGATCGTGAACCCATCCTAGCGTATACCAAGATCTCCAGTTATGCTACTTGTTCTCAGAAGATGCACGAGGACGAGACTGGTGGGGGGAAACATCGTCGTAGGAGAATACTGACGATCCGAGAGCTGGTCGACTCGGAATCAGAGATGTTCCGAGAAGATATTTGCTATCGAGTTGGGAGTTGGAGTGATCATGCAGTACTGCAAGTCATCCGGAAAATTCGTTCCGGGATTAATCAACGAAAAGGATAAGGGGAGACGACTATGTGGAGAAACGTTAGTAAATAATTAAGGGGTAAAAGATCGAACTAACATGACGACAAATCGTAGTAGACAACACTTCCTACCGCGTCCGTTTTGTATGGAGTGATGGTCTTGACGTCGTATCCGAAGTGTCGCGTACAAAGCTGAATATATTACACTTAGCAAAGTCACGGCAGACGTGTGCATATACTGACCAGCCTAACTCAACATTTCAGCAGTCTACGGGAGGGCTCACGGAAGCCTGTGACACTTTAGAGAGATGGGCTGGTCATAGGAGTCAAAACAGAGAAAATACACCTATGACATCGGAGCATAATCGTGAGCCTTCCTTACTAATGGTTATCTTTAGGGAAGACTTAGTCGCGTAAGTCTGCGAGGGCTTGCAAGGTGCGACATTATCTAAATATCAGAGAGCAACGGTGGCATCGAAGAGGACGACGATGCGAGGCGTGGTGGGCAGTAGGGATGGTGGACAAGTTGGGTGTAGGGAATCGCCGCCTCGTTGGCTACTACTGGGGTCTTGAGGACTAGCTCTGAGTTTGAAGATTGAATATTGAAGCGCGAAGAGAGAAGAATAGTTCAAGATGAAGATGAAGGTCACAATGAAAAGCGTTGATTGCCTCTTTCGGGCCCCTGTTTTCGACTTGATGGGTGGTGGCTGTGCTGCACCCACTCTTGCTTGTCACTATCAGGTCCCCGTCTTCCTGATTGAAATATTGAGGGTTCACTCTGTGCTCATCCCGTGACTGAAGAACGCATAAGCGTCGAAGAAACCACCAGACCCCATACCGTGGAAAATGCATCGTTAACCGAACTTGAATTCGAGACGGGCGCGGAATCCAGTGACGATTATACGGAAAGCCCTCAATTGGCAGGTCCTACGCAGGATACTCACAGGACTAGAATTTTTCATTATCCTCCGCCCGAAACCATGACACCGACAGTGAACCTGATGCTTTACTCCTTTTCTTCTTTCTCCTCAGGGCTCTTCAACAGGTCCAACGTAATCCTCAAGGGGCTAGACTGCCGGGTTCAACATTTTTTCAAGGTGCGTACGCTACGTCCTTTGTTGTTCGTCACAAGCTAAACTGTCTATCAGATTCGTGTCCGAATCCCAGCTTCGCCAGTGCTACGCTGACCTTTGCACCAATCCACCGAGTTGCCGTGTGTCCAGCTCCCACCACCCTTTGGCCAATTGCGATCCCATTTACTTTGAGATGCAAGAACGGCTGGAGGAAGGGAGACACGGTGCAGGTGGAGGATCGGCCAGTGGGAAGACGCTTAGCCTCACTCATGTCGCCGTCATCTGGGCTCGAGACCTCCATACAGTTATGTGTTGGAAATTGCGACTCGACAAAGCTGGGGATTAGATGTTAACAGGTTGACGCGGACGTTTGCTAGTGAGACGTCGTGGAGGAGAGAGAAGGGGCAGTTTACTGTAGGGTGAATTAGCAAGTCTTGAGATGTCAATTTCGGCGAAGGAACTCACGGTGACATGTGGGCGGGCGAGGTAGCTTTGCAAGACATCCGAGCTCCCATGTGAATCCGCTATAACACCCAGTAGTGATTAGGATATCCTCGCGTCCGTTACAGAGCTCACAACCTTGGGGTTGGTGAGCACTTCGGCTGGGCTGAAAGCTTAGAATGGTCATAAGCTTGGGTCTTTGTGCTAGGAAGGGAGCCGCAGAACGTCGTCTTGAAATAGAGGGGACATAGAGCCAGGCATGATGTGGTCAAAGCTTGAAGCACCTGTTGTACGGAGAGAGAACGGAGTGTTGTTGGACATCGCTCGTCGCTGTTTTCTTGGGAAGCTGAGTTTCATATCTGGGAACGTTGGACCGCGGCGGCGTAGTGGGGACAACGGCAAAACTAGTAGTGTTTGATGGCAAGATGCTCGTCTTGGAAAGCTTCAGCGGTGCAGCTGTCGGTGAACTGTGCTAGATCAATAAAAGAGTTGAGCGAGATGAGAATGGCCGACATACTCAAGAACGCCGATAACTCTCCCGTCCCTCTCTACGCCTGCAAAATGCTCCTGCCTTCCTCTTAGGCCATCCTCTGCACGTTGACGCGTCGAACCAAGTCTGAGCGTCGTTCGGTTGAGGAGGGGCCACCGTTGGAACTCCGATCACAGCTTCCCTTCCGTCTCCCATCGTCATCAAGGACTACGTCAACAATACCCTCACCTGTTCAAACGTTCACCTAGCAAATCCTTCGTCGTTCACCGAACCTTCGCCATCCTCTTTTCGCGCGTCCTCTGTCCTTTACGCCCAAGTCAACCATCCGACTCTTAATTCACGCGCCATGCACGACCGGCTTCCTACCAACTGTACCAGCCGTCGGTCGTCTTCATACCAACGCAATGCCTCCCTCCGATGTACATTTATGGCTTCCGGCGTTTTACGCTGATGACCTGGTTGGCCCATATGCGACAAGGTTCTGAAAGCAAGCACGCGGCAGGACGCATAGAGGATGTAGCTTTTTTTCTCAACGGACCACGACCGCGAACATCACCCTCACCAGAAGTCAGTGAAGGAAGCGAGTGACGTTCAGTGAATGTCAGGGTTGCGTCACCGGCATCCAGTGTGTTACGGACGTCCAGGGTATGCCTACTGTCATCATCTCGAACGCTGAACTTGTACTGACGCAACTGTCATCTGTAGTTCGTTCGTCGAGAGGAGAACAATCCTTCGTCGATGAATGACTCTAAAGAGAGCTTGTTTGTCGGCAACATTGTTGGAGCCCTCAGCGCTATTCCGTCGCGCCTGTCATCTGCATCTTCCTTCTCCGATTCCCTCCCTGGTATTCGGTTCGCCTTTGCCTACAACCCCGATCCGCAAAATCCTCACTACCCGAGAATGCGTACCTCCTTCTAAGTGGCCGTGGCTGAAACATACAACCTGCCTCTCCAGAGCAAGAATATCGACAACTCAGAAAGTTCATTACTCCGCTATTCATTTCGAATCGGCTTCGTATGGCGCATACAAGGTGTACGACCCTTTCTTCCCGTATACTTCTGTATGCATATCAGGAGCTCGAGTTGCAGCATCATTCCTTGCCCCGCTCGTCTTCCTCCAAATCTACATGAAGCTCCCTGGACGATTATCGCGCTGAACAGCATTGTAGTCCAAAGTGGTTAACCATCATCCCCGAATCCGAAGTCACTTTCAATACTGGGGATGCGATGGTGGACTACGTCTGTCTCGACCCTTCCCAGGGACGAACTCGCTCGTTTCTTGATTTCGTATCTGGTAACGAGAAGGGGACGTCACCACCCTCATCTACGGTATTCGTTGCGCCCCGACCTGGTTTGGCGGTTGTGGCCACTGTGGATTTCGCTGAATAGTACCGCTAGTTCTAATGCTACAATGAACGCATGCAGGGTTTGGCAGTCTAAACCGGAGACGGTTGGCAATCACTGCGCCGCTGGTTGTCGAAATTTTCCCATCCTCCAACGCGCCTACTCATCATCCACCTCGTCCAATGTACTCGTATCATCCTCTGTACTCACCGATTCCAGCCCGGTTGCGAACGCTCATACCGCAATCTCAATGCAAACAAATCTCCGTGGACAATGGGCAGAAGGGCCACAGTTGCAGAGTTCATTCTGCTACCACCGCCACAGAGTCCAGACCCTTCCGACTAGCCTGAGACGGTCCTGAATCTGTACATCCCAACAGTGACGCCGCTTCAACTTGGACGACTCTCGGAGTCTGGATGACGTGCCACCAAGACAACTTTGGAGAACGGACCTGGGGGAGAGCTTGGGAAGAACATTATGCTACGACTCCAGTATGATCACGAACCTCGTTCTGTTGACCTTGTACTGACATCACTTTTCTCTGCAGATCATAACGGACCATATCAAGAAGCAGGAGTTCTTCGCATGTGCATCGCTGTCCTCCTTTCGCGTGTCGTAGGTGGTGGGCCCTCATCAGCAACAAGAACGTCAAAGTCAGCTCGCCGGCTCTTCATTCTTCACTTCTTCCATTTCCTTAGTAATATCCACCGCCGTGAGAACCTTTTGCAAACGCGAAAACAAACAGCTTTGTTCTTGAAAGCCAGCGGTGATTGCAACATCGAGAACATCAAGTAGTGCAGAATGAACGCGACAAGAAATGCAACTATGGCTTATGACTTCACGTAAGTTTGGTCCATGATCTCCCGGTTACTTACTGACGTTTCGTTAGATAGATCTTTCGATAACCTTTACTCCCTTAGCGTTTTCGATAGGAAAGGAAAACTCCTTTTTCGTCTTCAACCACCATCGACGATAGGTCTCGACTCGGACATGCTCATCGATCAACCAAAGCAGCGTTTCTCGTCTGCTTGTCTTTGATCCACTGAAGACGATGAAGCCCTTTCCCTTGTGATGGTTCTCTTCGATTTCTTCGATCTTGACGCTGGGATTGTTCAATTTGCACCTCCAACGGTGGCGGTCTCTCAACGTGAACTACGCCAGGACTCAGTTCGACGCGTTAGCGTGTCAATTTTCAGCAGAAGGTGGAGCAAGGCATAGAGTTTGGCATTTTACAGGGCGGCGAGAGGGACGGGTCGTGAGACGAAGGCGGGCGTACAGTCAGAGAGCCATGCACGGAGAACATCCTTAGCTGCACTACTCTTGGGTACGTTCACTATTCTCATTTGCCTGAACTCTCATTGACATCTAGCAGTTGCCAACCACAGTTCATAAAGGACATTCGGTGCCATTGAGGAGCTAGACGACATTATCGCTCTAGGGAGTGTTGGCTGGCGATCTCCCTCGATGGGTTGTTGTTGTTGTTGACCGTCACCAGCACAACACGAGGTAGCGACGGCGACAATTGTCGTCCCTGGCTTCCTCCATTCCCTGGATCTGCATTACCGAAACTTCTGGAGGCGACCTCACCATCAAATGATTCTCCGCCTCCCCCCACACTGTTATGCACCTTGGACTCGTCTGATCGTTCCGAATACGAGTCACGGCGACGAGTTGCACCATGATATGGAATGTCCTTTCCCTAACGACATGCCTACCCGCCACCCGTCAAGTTCGCTGTCCTCTCTGTACCATGAGACCGAACACCAACCACGACTTCTTAGACCAGCACGCTACGATTTCCCTTGCAAGCCTTTAATAATCCAACGCATTACCTCGTCTAAAAACGATATGATTCACCTGGTCTCGACAGGACTATGAAACTACGCCGGCTAATCCGACTGTGCCCTCCTTGCAATACGACGGCGACGTGAGCGAAGCTAAGCGGAGGGATGAGAACGTGTTTGGGATGGTTCGTACCTTTCCCTCTGTTCTACTTTCAGCCGTGCTCACTTCCGCTATAGTCTAATGAGTGATCCAATCTCCAATCAATGTGGCTTGCTCGCGTCCTCGAACATGTTCTTCACAGAAGGAGAAGATAGCAGGCTTGCGGTTCTGTTTGAATGTCCTTGGGCGGATTCTGTTGGACTCGAACCGGTATACAACCGAAGGGCGGGAGGGACGTGTATAATGCGAACGACTGCGGTCGTTCACGGTTTCGAAGTCCACCCAAGGCTTGCCTACACGTCTTTGTCTTACTCATGAAGCTCCTTTGGCACCTTTTCCTTTCCCATACGTATCGTGGTCGACCGGATTGTACTACTGATTTGCTATCTCGTTGTTTTTATTCTGTGTGCTTACTGCTCTCTCTTCCGCGTTACTCATTCTCTTCGTTCACCCTTGTTTCTACGTATGCGATTCTGATACTGATGTATTGGGTTGGCTCTAATGTTCGGTATGTCGCTGCGTAGACAAAATAGGCAATTCCCAGTCCTTGGCATCCATTTTCGTGCGCGCAACACTCCGCTCCTTCACATGTCTCTTGGATGTTGTACATTGAAGCAGAGAGAGAAATGGTTATGTAGTGGAAGATGGAATAAGGTATTGATAGACATATAAGCGGTAAGGGCTCTTTGGCGTAATCGCCCACCAATTGGCAATTTGTCGATCTCAGTTCGAATCCGAGAGGGTCCGTTAGAAGCTCATATTCGTTTGGTATTATATTACTTTAACTGAGGCTGAGTAGTCACAGTGGTAAGTACTGGACTCTTGAGTTCCTCTGTTACTGTTCTCAATTTAGTGTCCCAACTGTCAAAACATGACACCAGCCTCTCTGGGGGTTCAGACGTTCAAGTCCCAGAGCCGCGAGATGAACAGCAAGGCCAAATCCTCGCACAAGCAAGCGTGCATTATAACATGCACGGCGGATACAATTATCGTTCAATGATCAGGCCGTGACATTCACGCCTTCTGGCCAAAACCTTCAAGGCGCTTGATTACTTCCAAAGCAAACAGCACAACAGCCACAGCAGTGGTACTGACTTTTCTACAGAAGCTGAAATACGAGGAGGCAGATAGAGACGAACGAAGAGGGAATCTAGAGAAACATCACCAAAAGAAAGATGAAGGGGATGATTTGGGCGGCTTACGTAGCGGCGAAGCGTAATAACATACCGTGGCTTCCACCCTGTAGCTGTTGACGTTCTCTACATTGTAGGAACCGTCCACGACATGGTATAGCTGTCAGCTTGGGAAAGTCTGACGTTCAGGAAGAATATACCAATCCAAGGTGTGGCGGAGAGAACGGCAAACACGGGATCTTTTTCGAAGAAGATATGGCCGTCTTCGAGCTGCTGTAACCCTTAGGACGCCGACTACCCTCAGCGCGGTCAGTCCTCCGAGTCTTAGACAGGGTGGGACACGTCCCTTCTATCTCTCTGTGTGCAAGATGCTGTCTCAAGACCATCTCTACTCCTAACCACCGTTTTGACATGTCATCTGAGTGCAGTTCAAGTTGAGGAGTCGCAGGTGCAAACTGAAAAAATTCCGCACCCAGATATCGAACAAAAGGGCGACGAGGGGAGGGTTTCTGTGTATGCACATGTCTCTTCAGTTGAGAATTGACTTTCTTAGGCGAATATGAGGAATGTAAGCGGCAGTGCGTCAAGTTATGGTGGTCGTAAGTGCGGCGGTGGGGGGTGGCAGGCATCTCTGCTGTCGTGTAGGGGAGGGTTAAGCGCTAGCGTTGCCTGAAGGTTCGCCACAAGGAAGTGGGTTGATCTCAAAGACCATCGAGGGCTAGAGGCGTTCTGCAGAAACGCGTCGTTGATCCAGCGTTGGACGTGCCAGGGCTGGAGGTCATGAATATTAGTACCTAACCGCAAGCGTTACCGAGCACAGCCGCTTGTATAGGACACAAAACTGATAGACCGTTTGGTTTGTGACGAACAACAAAGGACGTAGCGTACGCACCTTGAACAAACGCTGAAAAGGGTGGTCTGTCCCCTTGAGGACTACGTTGGACCTGTAGAAAAGCCTTGATGAGAAAGAAGAAGAGGAGTAAAGCAGCAGGCTCACTCGGAGGTTAAAGAAAATCTGTATTCTGCGGATATCACGCGTAGGAAACGGTTAAGGGCTTTCCAGATAGTCGTTCACTAGCTTCCGTGTCCATCTCGAATTCCAGCTGCCGTAAACGAGGTGTTGTCCATGGTATGGCGTCCGGCGGTTGCTTTGACGCTTGTGCTTCAGTAATGGCATGAGTCCAGAGTGATAGTGTTGTCAATAGGTGCAACGCGCGCGACTGCATGATTAACGCACATGCCATCAGCCTTTGCTGTTACTCCGCTGAGTATCTCTCTACGCATATGGTCTCGTCCTTTGATATGGCGGGTAAGACGACCAGAAGAGAGTTTTCTCATGATATACGTCTTGATATCTTCATCGGCAGCTCGAATATCCAACCTGGTATCTGTCCTGGACAGTGATGCTATTGCGGGTAGGTCCGTCGACATAACAAGGAGACGCGTATTACTGCCAAGCGTCCGCAAGGCATTAATCAGCTTCTCTTGACCTCCATCATTTTCTGGAAACTCGTCCAGGGCATCAAGGATAACGTAGACGCAGTTGAAATTTTTCAGCTCCTGTACAAGGACTTCGGTAAGGTCGTCAAGGAAGAGGGACGTGTTATTGTCATAGAGGAATGCAATCGAGTCAAATAGACCATGTACTTGGACTCGCTGTTTCAAAAGGCTACGGAGGACGTTCTCTACGGTTTGGGCGTTCGCAGATTGGTAATCGCTGAAGATACTCAGGACAAGTGTCTTCTTCTGGGCGGGTGTGTCTGCGTAAATTGGTGACTGCGGAGAGTTGACGATGATGGAGGCCAAGACGGTCTTCCCAACTCCCGCTAAAGAGATATATCACCGTCAAGAAAACAGTGGAGATATTTGTTGAAATGACTCACGACCGCCAGGGCACCACAAAACACAGGACTCCGTGGAACCATCCTTCCAACTCTTGAACTCAGGCGACTGAAGAAACCATTCTCCAGTGTGGCCAACACGCTCTTTCAGCTTATCCTGTTGAACGGCAGCGTAATTTGAAGGGGTCAGCCACCTCGCCACTCTCTCAGCTTTGTCGCCTGCTAGGTACACGTGCATCAGCATTCAATACGGCGATAGATCTTGACCATGGGCGCACCTATTAAGACAACATCCACTGTGCCCTTGACATCTGCGATCATTGCATGAGATAATGTTCTGTATACCAAACTTAGCCTCCGAGAGGTGAACGCAGGAGCTGCTTACATGTGGTCGACCTGCACAGCGCTCATAACCAAGGTCTTGAGACGCTCGATCCTCTTCAGACCCTCCTCCATGCTCGTTTTGGTAAGCGTCCACAGCAATCTCTTCTTCACCGTCTTCCACTGAGGCGGAGTAACGCGCAGCTTTCTATCGAGTTCCTCGAGCAACTTCATAAGCTCGTTGAAAACACTATCAGGAGGATTGTTGTCCAACTGCTTCAATGTCTTCAGCCACGGGCCATTTTTGGTCGATTGCGATATTAGCTCGTCTACTGTGGATAGATAGAACCCCAGAAACTTTAGCTCCTTCAAGAACTGGGAAATCTCGGCGGGTGCGTTGTATACGTCCTTGACGTAGTTGATGAGCGTAAGGATGTTTTTAATGAAGGCGGTGACAGACGAAGCAGCTCCAACGGCGTCTGCCATGGTTGGTGATGAAGAGGAAGGTTGTGCGCAGGCAGGTCATGGCCTCGTGGTCGAAATCGAAGTCACAACTTCACTGCAACCGGCCAATGATGTTGCGCAGTAATCCTCTGTGATGATGGGGAAGATCACCTGCGGTATTCTTGAGAATCGTACAATGTCGATATTTTGTATCCAGAAAGAAGATACTAACCCCTGGTCGCGCTAATTCTACCCTTGCAGAGGAGCCTGCATGCACGGAAACAAAGTAACCTTCACGATTTCGGATGAAAGGCCAAGGTTGCAACAAACAAGCTCTCCTTGGAAGTCTATCCGCCAAAGAATTCCTTCTGCTGTTGGCAAATGAGTTCAGCACTCGAGATGACGACCACAGACATACCTTAGAGTCGCCCGTAACTCGCGGCCACCGTACGTCCTTCCCTTCCCTTGCTGTCTTCCCACCCAAGCCTGGTTATCCGCCGTCACGACGCCAACTGCGTGTCCCTGCCTTCCATCCCATCTCCGTTCAAAAATATCTCGTGAACGTGTCATCCGAGTTCCATTCCAGGTGGTTGTATTAACCAAGAAATTTTCACAAAAGGTTGACAATGGAAAGGGTTTCTGTAAGCGCGCATATCTTCGGGTGTGGAAAACTTTTGCTGGGTGGAGAAGGAATATTATCAGTCGTTAATTCGCGTGCGACCGAGTCGATGCAGAGTCTTCGAGGGCCGCCAGGCCTGTCCTCGATGATGTGGAGACGGAAAGAGAGTTCGATTCACCCAGGTTCGGTCCGGCTCGTTTCCCCCGCCCGTCCCTTTTCGCTCTCACCTCATTTGTCCTCCTCTTCCTTCGCACTATTCGTGCGACTGACAACTTATGACGTCGGTGTGCGCCCAACGCGTCCTATGAGATTGGCTACGAAGTTCCTATGACACTCTTTCTCTCTCCCATGGTATCGTGGTCGACCTGTGTTCTGTCGCTTTTATTTATTCCGCGCGCTTCAAGTTACCTTTCGCATACATAATGCACACATATCTGGTCTTGAAAGCTTCGCTGTAGAGTCAACGACGTACGCCGCTACAAGACTGTAATCCTGTAACAAATATTCTGGGGATGTATCGGATTCCTTGGTGAGCATCGTACGGAGTTTATGTTGCACTTTCAAGTTGAGACTCATTTCGTAGCTCAGGTTCATTTTTGGGTTTCTCTTCGGTGAGTGTGTGGGTATGGGTTACATTTCATGGGAGAGATAGTACTGGTACATGTCTTTGCAGTAGAGTTAGGGATGGATTGTTTCCATGCTCTCCTATGCTCCAATATTGCTTGCTCGTCGCCTACCGTGACGGTGGGAAATATTGTGATGTCGGCGGTGGCGGATCGGGGTGAGTCCATTAAGCTCGACGACAAGAACACCGGAATTTGAGGGGTCAAACTCTGCGACTAACTGGTACCTGTACGAATCAGGTTAATCGAACTTAGATTACTTGTAGAATCTACGCCGACGTACCTGCACATCAAGCCCTTGATAGCCGGTCCTAGTCTTGCTTCCCCGCGCTCAGAGTGCAACCCTTTACCTGTAATACAGGGTTCAAATTCAATGAAACACTTTGCGTAACCTGCACATACCAACAATGAGCCTAATTTCGGAGTCACCTCGTCGCTTCGCCTCTTCAAGGGCAGCATCTGTACGTGCAATAGCTTCTTTGACACGAAGACGGTGCAGGTCAATCTCCCCAGGTCTGCAATCCTGGATAACAGAATTAGTATCCCAAACGAACGTGACGCGCAACCAGCTTACACGGTTGTTTTCTATCGAGAAAATGAGCATTCACATCGGGTCAAAGTGGATAGCACTGACCAAGATAAATCCAGTCGCTCGCTTCCTTGTTCAACTGTTCCATTTTCTGTTTATGATATCTCCTTTGTTTTGAGAGATCCTTGGCTGCAGCGCCATCCCCGCGTCTGTAAGCCTCACGGCTTTCGTTGAGGCATCTTTCCATTTCATCCCCCTCTTTATTGGCGCGTTCACGAAGGACGAGGTGGTATTCATTCGGCTGGTCTTCCTGGTTGTCGTCCTATTTCAAACATTTCAGCGAGTGGGAAGTACTGTGAAAGAAGCTGGGATACCTCGTGTTTTGGCGGTCCATGTGGTGATTGTGGCCTATGCGGTGATGGTCGATAGCTTTGCGATGGAGGCGGTCGATGAGGAGGTGGCTGATATACCGGTTGATGTTGCTCTGGCTGATGAAGTAGAGGGGTATATGGTGATGGTCGATAACTTTGTGATGGAGGCGGTGGACGAGGAGGTGGCAGATATACCGGTCGATGTTGCTGTGGCTGGTAAACCGGAAGGGTATCCTGTTCAGAGCAGCTGCAGTTGCATTTGCATAAGCAAGCCAAAAAAACCCAGGCAATCATCAGCAAGAACGCAATATCGAGAACCCCCATCATGCTATCCGAGTCGTCGGACACGCTAGCGCAGCGGAGTTAGCGTGCTAGACGGTCTAAGCGAAGCTATGAATTGAGACAAGAATGGCGATGGTAACAAGTATTCAAATGGTACCAATGAACAAAATTTGAGATGCAATACAACAAATGTTTGTTCTTGCGTTGGGGGGGGGGAACTCTCGGATTTGAGATAACTAAGAGTTGAGCAGAGGGGAGACCGACAATGAGACAGGTTCCGGAATGAATACCAGGATGAAGAGATGCAGGAAGCTCAAACTCGTAGCAGTGGAAGCCGAGAATTGAGTTGTTCGGGAAACCTGGAATCTGAGCAAAAGTTAAAGACGTAGCTGCACTGACAGATCAGGCGCTACCCAAGCACAGAAGGGCCCGGGAATGCTTAGGTAGGTGAGTCGGGTGAAGCAGTGAAGAGGTGACGCAATGATTTAGATGAAGAGAGCGAAGGGAGAACGAAGCGAAGATAATCCTCGCACGGAATATCAGCGCAAGACGATAGCGTTGTTTGGCATCCTCCGTCAAACCAAGCATCTGTAGAAACGTGACACTTCCTCCCACAACCCGTCTGCCCACAGCCATTCCTCAGCCTAGCCTCTTTAGGACGAGCGTCTATCAGCTAGCAAGTTTTACGTGTAGCATTCCAACTTCGTAGACTGAGACTCGCCACCTGAAAGTCGCTTTCTGACCGTGTTAACGGCGTCCTGTACGATTGTTGAGTATGTCTGCCGTCATCTCGCTGAACTTCTATTGACATCTTCTTGTACAGTTTATAACGGTTGTCGGTATTTTTCATCGAGGGAAAAGTCGCCGAGAAGCTAGATGTCGCTATACGACTCCAAGGGAGAGGCGGTTTTGCAGTGGCGGTTTCATTTGACTATTCAGAAGCCCCATAAGCAGAGTAAGGCACTGCAAACAGTTGTACGGGAACCTTGTGGTCAGGTCTTTTGGAACAGAAAGTGCTTTAGCAGACGAGCTTCTCTGTGGCTTCAGCTGCTCGAAAGCCAGTCAAACTCCACTACCAATTCAGCAGATCGTCTGTGTAGGACTCAGAGTTGCCCAAAGACACAAGAAAGAGAAAGACGCGACCCGAGGTAGGTAGGTAGGTAGCATTACACGGCAGTGTCCACACAGTGAATGGGCAACTCGTGAGGATGATCGTCGTCGTCGATACAGGAAGAATTTCAAAATTCAGAGAGGTCGACTCAGACGGCTTGCGGCTAGCTATCGGATGGAAACTCTGATCCGAAACCAGGCTTCTCCCACCGTCATCGAGAAGTCCTCATCCATTACCTATTCACTAGCAAAAGCTTACATGCATGCTACAGAAGCCCTTTCCCTCGTCAATGTTATGGGCAATTTCGAATTCTGGATACGGAGTCCTGCAAGGGTAGTGGCTCCTCATCAACAAGATGGGAGAAAGGGAGACGTAGATTCGATTGGCATCGGTATTGGTACCGGCACAGTGCTATGCTGCTATATCGTTGGATGGGCCCGGAAAAGTCTGAATCCGATCCTAGGCTTACAGATCCCTTCAAGAACCATCTTTCTTATCTGAACTTTCTTTTCAGTTCATCTCGCGCGGTGGGAGCTCTTAGCCAGAGTCATTCCCTCGAGTGACTTCTTGCTGATTCTCCAGAGGCTAGAGCAAGTTTGACGGGTGGTACGTTGAACTCGCTCACCATTATTTGACAGAGGTGCTCTAATGGAGTGCGTGGATCAACGAATGTTATTCAAGATGTACACGTTGTGTCATGGAATAGCTGCGAGACCAACACGAAGGAAACAGACCATTAACATGTCATATAGTCGGAGAAAGAGAAGATCTGAACATAATGTGATCTGGATAGCGAAGTAAATCGAGGTTCCATCGTAAACAAATCCAGGACACATCTGCTATTGCATCATAAGCAATCAAAGTTCACTAACGGAAACCAAAACATACTCGCGCAATAAATGTTGTCATCTGTTTAATAAGCACTGCGGACTATAGCTCCACCCAACCAGGAATCACCGTCGTTCGACTCGTTCCACACCTCCAGAACAGAATCATCGGCAGTTTGATAATAAAGCCTCAGATTCTTTCCAGTATTCCACTGAGCAGCAGCGAACTGAATGTCAGGCTTGAGACCTCCAACGACCGTGTTAACGGATCCCTAGGAGCCGGTGTTCTTCATTGTAACAATCTCGTTTCGAGACTGCGCCATTACACATGCAGTTCGACGCCCCCGTCACTCGTGTTATAGCCAAGAGCGCTGATAGGGACACATCCTGGAGCTTTCCCAAAGTCCGATTTTCCTATGATAGTGTGACGGTACTGTGACGGGAGGTCGGCAGCAACGGCACACGAGAGGTCGAGCGAAGCGTAGACGAAGTCAGACGAAGAAGGCCCAGGTGAAAGAACCTCGATTAGAGTAGTCCTGCGTACGTAGGATACTTTTACAGTCTTATATACGTATCAATAAGGAGTATTACTATAATAGAATAAGGCGGGATAAGTAATAGAAAAGCAGATTAATGAATAGAAAGGCGGGATCCCCGCAGTACAGTAAAGGATAAAATAATCAAAAGAATAGAGTAGTAAAGGAAAGGAAACGGGAGTACCGGCACGACGTAGCCGGTATGAATCTCCTACAGATAGACCGGAACCGGTTTACAGCGGTTTTCATAATTATACAAGTGTTTCCCTTCGGCCTCCGGCCTCCGGGACGCCCTTTCGATGCATCGCCAAAAATGTAATTCATTCAGTGGGTAGGAGTAATTCCTCCCATACAACATTTGTAGTCAACGTAGATACATCTCCTTCGGCTTTCAATATTAGAACATCTCTTGAGTTTGGTACCCGTGTCGCTGCAGCATAGAGCTGGCCATGAGAGAACACAGGACGGCGCAGATCAAGGACCAGACGTGAGACTGTCAAGCCTTGGCATCCATTGAATGTGACCGCATAGGCCAGAGCTAGAGGGATCTGCTTTCGATGAACTATGAAGTTGAGATTCTGGGGCTGGAAATGGCAGTCAATGTGGGGCAGAGTTATAATTTCCTAAAAATATAGCATAATCGTGACGGTTTAATGTTTTAGAAATGCTGGTAGGACAATGTACTCTTACCGATGCAATGGCCTCACCAGCGACTACAATTGGAATAGTCTCCACCTCTACAGAATGATTGTACATGTGACGGATAATGACACGCGTGTTCTTTGTGAGTCCTCGCGAAGGATCAAAGTTGCGTGTGAGTCGGCACAATGCACCGACCTTGAGAGTTAGTATATGATCTGGCATTCCAGGCTCTGTCAATGAGTTGAGAACATCAGGATCAGAAAGTGGGCCTTCAACTCCGCTGATGCTATCATCTCCTTCGACGGAATCAGTACTCAGGTACTGGTGTGAGTCTCCCTGCAACAGATCAATGATGGCTGAATTGAATTCATCGACAAATTCATTGAAGGGACTCAGTATCGCTCGTCGTGCACATTCTGCTGGGTTTGCAAGAACATCGGGAGGGAAAACGAAGTTTATACACTCGTCAGGAGAGTGCGTGTGTTGAAGGCGACCCAGATCAACGTCAGGATGTCCAACGTCATCTCCAATAGAATCTAGGAATGCAGAAAATTCGAGGTCATCATGCTGACGAATGGGCGCTGTCAGTCGCAAAATTTCAAAGTGAGAGAACACAGCTTGAGTCCGTATTGAGGCTTTTGCTATTGCGGTTCGAGATCCATATCGGACAACAGGAGCAACCTACACAGGAACATTATGGGAATCTCAGAGTATGGATAGCACTGAAGTGACGTACCTGGCGAAAATCACCAACAGTGATGAGCATACGGCCACCCCAAATACGACGACATCCTGTAAGAGATCGCATCAGCCGGTCAGCACAATCAAAGGCCTTGAAGTGCAGCGCACTGATTTCGTCAATAATATGACAACGTGCAGCTAGTAGTAGCTTTGCACGATCCGATTTTGGATGGACCATTGACATCAGGAACGGATTGTGTTCGTCAACAGGTATGCCATAGAGAAAATGCGAAGTCCGGCCTCCAGGATAATTTTTAGCTGCATATGCTGAAGACGCTGATAGGAGCACAATTTCATTAGCTTTTCGTAGTGCTCCGATGACGGGGTAAAGAACATAGGTCTTCCCACGACCAGCCCGACCGTCAACATGTACCGGATGAGGATCATCCATTGCTATGACCTCACGCAGGCGATTATAGATGATACGCTGTGGATTGATAAGACTTATCAGAACACTGCTTTACTGCAACTTGAGGAGTCGTCTTACCTGCTCTGGCCAAAGGCTCGCCTCAAACGATGAAAGATTACCTGGATCACCTCCCCATCTTCCTAGTTCAGATTCTATTTCGGCTTGACGATCAAAAGGCTCTGGAAGACCGACATCACTCAGTGTGCGTCCCAAGCCATGCAAGATGCCTTGCAGTTCTTGCAATAGATTGTTACGCACGAGAGCTGGTGGAGGAGAGGCATTTGTACGGAGCAAGCTATCCAGTATATCGGCTGACAATGCATGCTCGTACTGTTCCCAGATAGTCGAAACACATGGATCACCCTCAGCAGACAGAACACAGAATATCCAACGTAATTGGACAGGGAGAACTTGGTATTGAAGCATTTCCCGGAAGACCAAAATGCCTTCATTGGCATCGTCTAGGAGACCCAGAGCACGTGCAGCATCCCGGTGTGTGGCATAGATGACATCGTTTACAGTACGAATATCAGCCCAAGATTTTGCAGGCCGGTGAAGGAGAAGCAAGCGAAGATAGAAAACGTCGCCGTGACGGGGATATACCATTTGAATGCGACTAATACTGAGATGGCTGTCCTCATAAAAGCGTATGCGTTGTTGGGGTCGACCGCGATGTTGCTCTTCCAAGATTTCCCGTGGACGAAGAGGTTTTGATTCTTCATGGCGAACCATATAGCATTTCATTCCGAATTCGGTGTAGGTCATATTGTCCAGAAGCAGATGGCGTGGCCGGCTCATGTGTCGCTCCAGAAGTGTCCCGTCCGACTGTGAATCATCCTTCCTCCTCATTTGGGCATGCTGGCGACCAGGTAAATGAACTGGAAGAGGCTTGACTGCAGGATGCTTCCTTGTAATATGAAATGATGCTAATCGGTAGGCTGCTTCGGTTGCAGTGAGATATCGTCCACGCTCATAATCTCGGATCTGATCAACCGGTGAGCGCTTTGACGTTGTGGATTGGGAAGTAGCGTCGTCAAGTCTTGAAACCTTCCAATTCACTTCGTCTGGGCCTTTGAAAAAGTATTTGAATAAGTACTGGAACAGCGAAACAGGCGGAGTATTCGACGTTGATGTGGCAGTCAAATTTGACAACCCAATAAAGGATATGGGGAACAATGCACGCATCCTCTGCCATGCGTCTCCGAGGTTCATAGTAACCTGAAGCATAATCAGTGCTTGATGGGCCAAGTTACATATCGACATACCACGTTCGTTAAACCCAGAGTCAGGCTTTATGGGATGCGGGTAGTTATACTGGCACCTATGCGACGTCGCAGACCATCCACAGCGGTGGTACTCCTTCTTAGGGTCATGCTGATGGGACATGTGCTTCTTTATAGTGTCACGGACATGGCCAGGTTCGCGAGGCAGTTCAGCAGATAGAAACTTATCGATTTCGTCTGCTGTCCGTGGGACATGCTTCAGCTTGACAGCGATATGACCATGTGGCGGGCCGCGTTTCTGAAATTCAGTGATACGGATAGAGTAGTCGACTGGGCCTAATTTCTCGACGATCTCTTTCTCAAAAGCAGCAAGCTTCTGATGAAAGACCCGGACCACGACATCAGGACGGTCAGCAGCAGTTTGTCCGGGAAGCAGTTGCGATGTGATCTCCGGCCAGTTGGGATTTGTGGTAAATGTAATGAAGAGGGTCGGGCTGCCGTAGGGCTTGCGCAAAGCGAGACAATCAGCAACATTAGCTGCTGCCCATGCAGGGGAATGTATGAATGTTGAAGGTAATCGGACGTCCTCTGTGTGTTCTTCGTCACCTGTGCCGATATATTCTTCATCGTCGTCATCTGGTTGATGTTGATTCGCCCGGATATAAGTCAGTTTCGCTTCTTCTATAGAACTCCATGCGTCGACGAGGTATTCTCCTGATGGACAATGAGTATCTGACTTTGATAGAATAATAAACACAGCAGAAATTCACCCATGAGTTTCGAAAACACGGACATTTGCTCAGCGTTCATAAAGAAGCGAGTTCGATGCCATCGGGTCAGAGTAAGTGGTCGGTCTGGAGACCATCCAAGAGTACCGTATGGAAAGAAAAGAATGTAATGTAGAGGCTCGACATACGGAGATAGCAAGTCAAGGAATCGATGTTGTTGTTCACCGATCCTCTTGATGACAATGGTACACCTGCTCGGTGGGGCATTGGGTGACAAAGATATGACAGCGGCGACATCGTCTCCGACAATAGAGGATGGTTCCTCAATGTGAAGGGCCATTTGATCGTCATCATGGGTGCGGAGATTCTGTAGTTCTTTTACGAAAGGGTTGACTCGATGAAGACCAGTGAGTGCGGCATCAATCCAGTTCTTAGGGATAGACTGCTCAACACCTTGCAAGTACCGTGATCCTGGCTCGTGTAGAAACCATCGAATAGCATGTTGTCCTTCTTGCGCTGGAATGAGGCGATGATATGTCCGTCCACCATTGAGTGTTACCGCAGCTACACCAGTTTTGAAATGCATAAAGTCGCCATCGTATACGCCGAGCGCTGTTAGCGAGAAGAGACTGTTGAAACGGCGGGAACTGGCTCCGAGTTGCCGGTGAGAAAGAAAGACCTGCCATTCATCAGGATATGGAGGCAAACGTGGCAATACATGGGATCCGTGTGGTCCACAGACAAAGCAGTCGTTATGAGTACGCTCATTCGTAAGAACCTGCAGGTGGCACTGGTAAATAGCAGTTTCACAGAAAAGTTAGTGAACGGACCTTGATCCCACAGTACCTGCAAGTCCTATTCCACTTCAACTCATTCCTCCGTATATTTTGGGAAGCATTCAAAATCGCAACACCATCCCACCAATGCCCCGGATTGGAAGCCCCAGAACGACGATGAGCGCCACGTTGTGGTATTGTCTCTTGGACTTCCCGCTCATCGTTGGCAGGAAATCGATATGAGAGCCCATGAGACTGAGAATGTCTGCCAAAGTTGATGAGAACAGTCGACACGTCAGTATCAGACGGCATACTCGTGTTCATAGAACGCCGCAGCTGTAGACTGCGTATTCTCTTGGTGTTCAATGACGTGCAATGCGGCCTCCGTTTCCCGTGATGCAGATCTGTAGACAGCTCCTAAGTAAAATTCCCGTGAGCGAACATGTTGCATACGAAATTTCGATGTGGAACTGATATTGCATTTGACAGTGGGGTCTCTCAGCGAGGAAAATCACAAATGAGGTGGCCGCAAAAGAAAACAGTGTATTAGGTATTGTAGGTGGATACACGTCCTCGATAAGGGAAGTATCTAACTAAGCAGATTTGAGACATCTGAGATCAATGTCGTCAGCGACGGAGGAATATTCAAGCGTAAGAGACGCACCTCTAGAACCAATGCTTGAGAGTAGCATGACACCCATTTCCCTTTCTATCCTCCGACGAGGCCGCAAAGGCGCAAGAGACGTTGAAAGCAAAAGAAGGCACACATTGCCTAGCGTTGTCGTGGGCGCTGATGTGTATCGACCCGGAGAAGACAGAGGAGAACAGACTGAAAAGAATCCTGGAGGGTCTTGAAGAGTGTTGGAGGGCCGTCGGGAGGCGGGAGGACAGTGAGAACGTACGATCGTTCCAGAGAGGTGGGGGGAAAGAGACGACGTGTCGTTGCGTCATCATTTTCTCACGACGCTGAGCTCATTGCGTCACTCGACCGGAAAGAGCGAAAAAGTGGCTATATAAGGAGCGTGGGAAGTCATTCTCACACGTCCGTTATTTTATAAAGTGTTTGATGGAATCTAGTTTTGAAAAATTTATGTGGTCGTATTTGGATCGCAAGGCCCCAGCCCCGTCTCTTACCATCACTCGGTCGTGCCCCGCAAGAGTGCTGTCTATTCTACAACGCCGTGTCTTGTTTTCGGCAAAATAGATGACATTTATTAACTGTATAGTTATTTGCTCCTATGGCATGCTGCGTAATCCCGTACAGGCAGGAGCGAGGCGTACTTTTCAAGGCAGGACTCGGATGCCATCATGTCCACTCAGTACTCAGTGCTCAAGCACTCACTTCCAAGTCAGGTACTGAAGCAATGCCCTCATGCAGGATAGGCTACTGTGCTTCTCTGAGTCACTGACCATTATCGGACTCTGCCTCTCAAGTCTCCAGTAACCACTGACATCGGTACTGGAGCGACTGCACGATCGCCGTGACGGAGTCTGGTATCGGGTTTTCCTGCTGACAATTTGTATCGTAGTATGCTGCAGCCAAGAGTATACCATTCCTCCTTTTCCGAGCAGCCGACTCATGCTGTAGCATCTATCACCTGATGGGTATACGTATATTGACAGCGACTGAAGACTACCGAGTCGCTGACTCTACTTCTAGATCTTTAAGCTCTTTAAGAACTTCGGATGTGACTTTGCCAACCAGATACCATAGGCACTGTTTACTAGAATTAGATGTATTTCGATTTCGCGTTCAAAGCAGACAGCATGAGAGGTAAAATAGCATATATAAAGCATGTTCTGAAACGATGAAAAGGAGCACCGGGCCGACGTGCGGTGCAAATAGGACCACATAGATTTTCAAAACTGGAATTCCACATAATTATGAAAACCGCTGTAAGCGAGCAAACCAAAATCTGTAATGCTGGCCACTGACGTGGGAACCATTTACCATGTTCGTCTATGCAATGCTCTTTGATAGAAAGGTCGTCGGTCTGATAGTAGACAAGTAGCTGGGGACCATTCTTCCAGTAGGCCACCGCCGCGAGACTCGAGCCACTGAGAGCGACTGGAAGGGTCGCCCCTGAACCAACGGCCTAGGTCGTTGCAGAATTCCTTGATGGCACCGGAAGCTAATTCTGATCTCGGTAGATTAGATCGCAACGAGACGAAGTTCGGCAACCTTCCTTACCTTGACAGTACACGCGAATGTGGACACCTCCCTCGGCGTAGGTATACTGCATAGCCGCGATCGACGCATTGGTGGCCGCCCGGATCTCCATGCCTCCCAGCTCGCCGGGGAACCATCTTCCTTGATCGGCCGAGTAGCAGTACTCCTGAAGGAAGTACTGCTCGTCGAGGTAGTAGACGCGAACCTATTCACCATTAGCGGGTCTGCGCGCTTTATGCCAATTTGGTACACTGACCTCTTTTCCTCCGTTGAAGTTGAGAGCAGCCAACGGCGTAAACAACACGGCGTTGAAGATGGGATCCTTGCTGGGCCCGCCACCCCACAACCCGTCCAGATGCTCACTCTGAAGTTTACCACCGCCGGGCTGCTGGTAGAACACGTGAATGTGCCACACCCTCGGGGTAGTAACGGCGACAGCGCTCCAGGGAATGATATTCTGCAAACCATTGATCGTAATCGGGTAGTTCCACCAGCCGCTAGTCTTGCATTCAAGCGCAGTGGACCAGAGCCACCAGTCGGTCTTGAAGTTCCACAGCTTCCTATTCTCGATGATCTTGCGCCTCTCGTTCTTGAACGTAAAGAGCGTCGCCAGCGTTTGATGGGCGTTCGCGGACTCCAGTGTGGGAGCAAAAGTCCACGCCTGGTAGTTGGCCAGTGATGGCGCCTGCTTGATTTGATACGCCTTGTAGATCTCGTTTGCAGAGGCTTGCACGGAATCTACACAGCGTGTCTTGTTGTCCTCATTGACGGAATCGAGTGTGCGCTTGTCGCCATACAACGTCCACGACTTACCTGCTGGATTTTTCGCGTCTATCCCGATCGCGTTGTCCTCGTCGTGCATATACTACAGGTAACCATCAGAGTCTATTCGGGTTTTGCAAAGGCGGGCAACGAACCTTAGCACAGGCATCCGCTGTAATATCCGTGCTCTTATGAAGTAGCCGACGCGGGGTACGGAGATGGCCAGCAGAGAACGAATCCTCCAGAAAATGATCAGCGAACGCGTTCATTGCGTACGCGCCATCCAAATCCCCACTGATCGCCTTCTGAATCGCAGTCGAATGTCCAGCGTTGTATGCGGTGCGCGCATCCGCTCCAAAGTGGTCCCAGTTGATCTGCGCGAGCCCAAGGTATGCGGGTATGCCACTCCGGCCAAAGGTGATGAGTTCCAACTTGACGCTCACGTCGGGAAGCTGAGCGTAGACGACAGAAGGGTCCTGAGGCCTGATGGTTCGCGAGAGCGGCGTTAATTGCATCGACCTCCGCCTGCAACACCGCAAGGATGTCCATCGCTTCCTTTGGCACGCAGGGGCCGCCATCAGCAAGCGTGTTGTACGCTCGCACGAAGCGCGCAGATCGGTCCCGGTCGTTCTTACCGTCGCTGATAGGGTCGTAGGTCCCATACAAGTCCCCAGCAAGGCCGTTGATCTGGCCGTAGGTCAGACTAAGCTGATCTTTGAGCCGGAACCTGTAGTCAGAAGCGGCAACCTTCCCGCCACTCGCGAGGGTTAGAGTGATCGCGTCTCTGATGAAGCAGTGCTCCGCGTATTCGAAGCCTTGGAAAGCGTGTCAGCACCTAATTATTTTGTGAAAGAAAGCGCTCACCAAGCTTGCCCTTTTTGGGTGTTTTGTTCCGGTTCGCAACTGAGACCACTGTACGACCAAAGACAAGACCCTTCGAGTCAATGTTCTCGGCGACAGCGCGAGCATCGGGTACAGAAGGGTCTGAAGACATGGTGATCAATTTTGAGGTATGAAGTGCTTGTTAGGTAGCAGATGCAAGTCTTGCAAGCATGGAGAACCAGGTTGATCAGGACGCGCTTTTAAGCAGATGTGATTCAGCGGAAGGCAAGTGCCGAAATCGACAGAGATAGGACAGCAGGTATTCATGTAAACTTATCTGGGTGAATCCAAGTCAAAGCCACAGCTATGTAGACGCCTGCCCATGTGATGGCGTGAATCATTTCTGTTAGGTTCTTCGAAATTGTCAGCTGGGATACATATTCAGAGCTATGTCCAGGCGGCGAAAGTGAAAAAGTGCAATCTTGATTGTATAGCATCCAGAAAGCAAAGACTAAGCCACCGATCGATGATTGCACGAATCCTACCCGTGCAGACGCGCTTACATTCCGTGTATGCATGCACGATACTGAAAGACAAGACCTCAAAATATTATGACATTTCGTTTGAACCCCTAATGATAAAAATGAGCTTGCGAAAGTGAGTTAAGAGATGAGATGATTTTCGTACTCTTTAGGTGAAGGTCAAGAACCTGAAAACGGTCTCCTGCAGGGTCAGAACAGATGAAACAACTTTTCAGCCGGACGAAAGAAGCTGGTTTCGGTACGCGAATGCTAGAGGGGAGGAATTTTTCATTGAGTTTTCCCACTGTTTTTGCGTCATACAAAGGGAACATACCTTTTTCCGCCCTGAAAAGGAACTGGCATCAGCGGTGATGAACAGAATAAGCTTCAAATATTGGTTGTCATAGCCTTGTCTATCGCCGATATCAGACGCTGGGTTTCGGCATTTTATTCTTATGTGCGACTCTTCTCGCATGGGTTCCAATTAGCCTATGAGCGTGAACCATCGCGAGCCATCGATACGTATCGAAGTAAGGAACAGTGGAGGGAAGCGTTGGAATGATGGTGACCAATACATTTATCAGCGGGCGAATCATTTACGTGGAGGTCGGTGTAGGGAAGAAGAGGAGGTGACAGGCTGACTGGAGAGATTTCATGAAGTCAGAAGTATGCTTGAGAGCTCTATAGCAAGAAACGGGGTACAGAGTGACGGTGTCTGTCAACAATCTTTGGTATCATGAGCTGCAGGTGAAGGTAATATCAGTACGAGTTTAGTGGGATGAGGATCATCATGGACGTACGAAAGAGTTTTAGGGCCGAGAGAACGGCATGCAACGCGTTTGGTGATCCTGAATGCAATACATCCCTCAGGACGAGGATTGCACTCAGCACCCTCAGCCTTCCTCAGAGTCCGCGGCGACCCGAAGTCACGGAAACAACTCTCGCTTCTCATGCCTGCACGTTGCTGAATCCAGCGCCTCCTTTCGTCCCCCATCTCCGCGAATCCCTTTGAGATTATCACGCTGACACGTGAACAGGGTCACATTGAAGTTGAGATGCCGTGCCTTGGAGGAATTTCTGCACCCAGACATTGGGCATAACATTGACGAAGGAAAGGTTAATATGTTGTATCTTCAAGTGAGGCATGCTCGCCAGGAATACTGGCAATTGACTCCGCCTGAGTCTATGCAGAGTGTTTGACGTCGAATTGAGCGTCAATAGTGCGGTTCCTTCGCCAATACGTAAATTTTGGTTGCCTATGTCAATGAAACTCTTGCTGTCGCTTCGTGAGGGTACCTGCCGGCGCTAGAAGGCCAATTCGACCTGCGAATGAAAGCCACTTCGTCACGGATTCAGCAGGCTGAGTGGTACATATGACCTACCCAAGAGTCATAGACTCGCCAATGAGCTTAGCGCGCAGTGAAATTTGGAGATTTGAAGTATGCGTGGTAACATTCTCCTAGCTGATTCAACACGCATAGAGTAGCGTAAATATCCCTCTCGGCCACGATGTTTATAGTAATCATGGACTCGTGTGCGTCCGTGCGACTGCTTGAAAGACACGATATCCCAGGATTATTGACTTTAGAGAGCGGCGCTGGTAATATGGAACAAGTTGCCGGATTCAATGTTGCTCGTCGCGGTCAAGAGAAAATCTTGCTTGGCAGGAGTGGCTGTGCTGCTGACCGGCCTCTACCGGCCCGGACTTGGCTCTTTTCCGCTGCCAATCAGTTTTCCAGTTTTCCAATGACCACTCGCCGTCCTTTATTCTCTTTCTCCAAATACTTCGCTCCCTACCGCAAGGTTTTTGGTTCCTACTTACCACGAGTCTCGACCGCCAGATATTGGCATTGTTACTCTAAATGCTCTGCCGACTGACGGTCCCACACGGAGAGGACGGGTTGCATGTGCCAGGAAAAGTTTGGATTAAGATATGGCCTTGTACGCACTCAATTGTACGATGATTCTATATATATTCTCACCTGCCATCTAGCTGGATGAAAATCCACCTCTCCATTGCCGACGACAACGAATACAGCAACATCTATGTCTGAAGACCCACGCGAACAAAGACCCTTCTCTCACCAGGGTCGGAAATGGCAGCTTTGACAACGCGCTCGGAATCCTGGTTTATATAGACGACAGATCAATGGATGGTCTGGGAGGCGCAGGAGAGAAGGACGTGTCGGATGAGAAGGGCCGTCGCGAAGGAAGAAGTTGGTGAAGAGGGCTGACAGTGCTGAGGGTAGCCTGTCGTCGCCTTGACTGAGGCACTGTTGTTGTCGTCGAACAATTTCTTGGCTATACGACACTTTGGTATGTCTACCATCCTCATCCCACTGAACTCGTGTTGAGCGTACTTTGTCTGCAGCATGAAATCGGCATCCAGCGTCGGCTGTCCATCCTCCTCTAGAAGGTCGCCAAAGGGAACGGGTTCTCCGGATTTCTTTCTATCATGTTCGAACGGCTTGGCACACCCTCTTTTATTGACGTGGACTGGAAGTCCTCGTGGGGGTCCTCGCCCGCACGACAAAACATACCCCTTATATTCCCAAGCCAGCGACGTCTAGCTCATTTAGACACGAGGACACTCCTCCTAACGATGAGCCTACGTGCCTCTCTCTTTTTGTATTCCGTTTTCTCCATGTACAGTGCGATGGATTGTAACAGCGACTTCGCAGCCAGATGCTCTCACTTACTACTGGGGACCTGACCGAGACGCTACCCTCTGCGAACACATCAAACAAAAAGTTTGCCCCGTCTCAGCAAGACTGCCGCCCAGTTTAGTACAGCGGGTCGTTCCACTTCCATTTGGCACCCGCCACGTCCACCGTTCCCGCTGGATGGTGCTTTCTCTTTACTCGGATGTCAGATGCCGAACACCTCTCCCAAGCGCTCCTCACATGGCCCCAAGAACACGAAATCTACTTCACATCGGCATGATTGCCCAGTTCGGCATTGAACATAGCAACCTTGCCCCCATGGGCCTTGACTCTTCCTCCAATCTTGGATGCGGGCTGAACCTGAACGTCGGCATGAGCAAGATTTTTAGCACACAGCACTAGAACGTACGATAGCAGAAGTCCCCACTGATACTCAGCCAGCTGCATTATCTCATGGATGCGATGCGGCCGTTCGCCAAACCATACCACCCCAGGTCGACAGAGCTGGCCACATTTCGGGCATCGAGGGAGGTCTGACCGTCGTACCACAGGCTCCAGACCACCAGCTTCGATGACGAGCTCAGTGCCTTTGAGAGCGGGACAGATTGGAGAGTTGTAGTTCGTTTCGCGATATTCACAGTCGTGAGCGGTACAGACGACGTCGAAGAGCCGGCCGTGCATCTCTATGGGATAGGGGACATCTGTCTCCTGTAAATCCTTCATGATTTCTTCGAGAGCGCGAGTACACAAGCCGTCTATATTCTGAGTAATGTGCGTAAACTTAGAATTGGGAGAGATGCTCTGGCGGATGCTTGGAATGGTCAGTCGAGCGATAACGTAGTGAGCCGCATTGGGGGTAGCATTAAGGACTCTAAAACGATGTAGCAAGTGGACAGATGTACCGTGTAAGTACTTACTGTTCCCACCTGTAATGAAAGAATACCTTGGAGTTACCCGTGACTTGCAGTGACCGAACGGCGAACTTCTCTCCCTTCCCCCGCTGTCTTCCCGACCAAGGCCAGTTATCCGCCGGCACAATGTACATCCCTTCCTCCCATCTCATCTCCGTCCAAAACTATCTTGTTGACGTCATCCGAGTCCCAGAGGAGCCGTTACCCTTGGTTGTATACATAAAGGAACAATGGAAGAACCTTCTGTAAGCGCGCGTCTTCAGGTGTGGAAGCTTTTGCTTGGTGAACAGACAGGAATATTATTAGTCGTTTATGTGCACGTACCCGAGTCGATGCAGAGTCCTCGATGATAGGGAGACGAAAAAGAGTTCGATCTCTCCCGGGTTCGTTTCTTGGCCACCACATGGCACTCTGTTTGTCTCTTTTATTAATTCTGCGCGCTTCAAGTTACCTTTCGCATACATAATACACACATATCTGGTCTTGAAAGCTTCGCTGTAGGGTCGACGACATACGTTGCTACAAGACTGTAGTCCTGTAGCAAATATCCTGGGGATGTATCGGGATCAGTTGATTCCTTGGTGAGCATCGTACGGAGTTTATGTTGCGCTTTCAAGTTGAGACTCATTTCTTAGCTCAGGTTTATTTTTGGGTTTCTCTTCGGTGAGTGTGTGGGTATGGGTTACATTTCATGGGAGAGAGATTACTGGTACATGTCTTTGCAGTAGAGTTAGGGATGGATTGTTTCCATGCTCTCCTATGCTCCAATATTGCTTGCTCGTCGCCGACCGTGACGGTGGGAAATATTGTGATGTCGGCGGTGACGGATCGGGGTGAGTCCATTAAGCTTGACGACAAGAACACCGGAATTTGAGGGGTCAAACTCTGCGACTAACTGGTACCTGTACGAATCAGGTTAGTCGAACTTAGATTACTTGTAGAACGTACGCCGACGTACCTGCGCATCAAGCCCTTGATAGCCGGTCCTAGTCTTGCTTCCCCGCGCTCAGAGTGCAACCCTTTACCTACAATACAGGGTTCAAATTCAATGAAACACTTTGCGTAACCTGCACATACCAACAATGATCCTAATTTCAGAGTCACCTCGTCCCTTCGCCTCTTCAAGGGCAGTATCTGTACGTGCAATAGCTTCTTTGACATACAAGCCATGCAGGTCAATCTCCCCAGGTTTTCTATCCTGGATAACAGAATCAGTACCCCAGACGAACGTGGCGCGCAACCAGCTTACTCGGTTGTTTTCTATCGAAAAAATGGGCATTCACATCAAGTCAAAGTGGATAGCACTGACCAAGATAAATCCAGTCGCTCGCTTCTTTGTTCAGCTGTTCCATTTCCTGTTTATGAATTTTCCCTTGTTTTGAGAGGACCTTGGCTGCAGCGCCATCCCCGCGACTATAGGCCTCACGGCTTTCGATGAAGCGTCTTTTCATTTCATCCCCTTCCTTATTGGCGCGTTCACGAAGGCCGATGTAGTATTCATTCGGCTGGTCTTGCTGGTTGACATCCTATTTCAAACATTTCAGCGAGTGGAAAGTACTGTGAAAGAAGCTGTGATACCTCGTATTTCGGCGGTCCATGTGGTGACGGTGGTGTATGTGGTGATGATCCATAGCTTTGTGATGGAGGCGACCGATGAGGTGGCTGGGATACCGGTTGATGTTGCTCTGGCTGATGAACCGGAGGAGTATATGGTGATGATTGATAACTTTGTGATGGAAGCGGTGGACGAACAGGGAAGGCTGGCGGTGCAGCAGCCGGAGGAGGTGGCCGATATACCGGTTGATGTTGCTCTGGCTGACGAACCGGAGGGGTATATGGTGATGATTGATAACTTTGTGATGGAGGCGGTGGACGAGGAGGTGGCTGATATACCGGTCGTGGCTGGTGAACTGGAAGGGTATCCTGTCCAGACCTGCTAAATTGTTGGGATAATTTAGTCCAAAAAACCTTGTAGGCAATCGTCAGCAAGACAGCAGCCACGAGAATCCCTATGAAGGTAGGCCAGAAAGACATGCTGGCACAGCGGAGTTAGCGTGCTAGACGGTCTGAGCGAAGCTATGAATTGAGACAAGAATGGCGATGGTAACAAGTATTCAAATGGAACCAATGAATGAAATTTGAGATGTGATACATCAAATGCTTGTTCTTGGGTTGGGTGGGGGGAGAACTCTCAGATTTGAGAAACTATGAGTTGAGCAGAGGGGAGACCGGTAATCCGGTAATAAGACAGGTTCCGGGATAAATACCAGGATCAAGAGATACCGGAAGCTCAAACTCGTAACAGTGGAAGCCGAGAATTCAATTTTTCAGAAAACCTGAAATTTGAGCAGCTGAAAGACGTAGCTGCAATGCCAGATTAGGCACTACCCAAGCACAGAAGGGAGTGCTTAGGTAGGTGAGTCAGGCGAAGCAGTGAAGAGGTGACGTAGTGATTTAGATGAAGAGAGCGAAGGGAAAATGAAGCGAAGATAATCTTTGCACGGAATATCAACGCAAGATGATACGCGGCGTTGTTTGGCATCCTCCGTCGAGCCAAGCATCTGGGGAAACGTGACACTTCCTCCCACAGCCCGTCTGCCCACAGCCATTCCTCATCCTAGCCTCTTTAGGGCGAGCTTCTATCAGCTAGCAAGTCTTATTTGTGGCATTCCAACTTCGTAGACTGAGACTCGCAACTTGAAAGTCGCCTTCTGACCGTGTTAACGGCATCCTGTACGATTGTTGAGTATGTCTGTCATCATCTCGCTGAGCCTCTATTGACATTTTCTTGTACAGTTTATAACGGTTGTCGGTATTTTTCATCGAGGGAAAAGTCGCCGAGAAGCTAGATGTCGCTATACGACTCCAAGGGAGAAGCGCATTTACAGTGGTGGTTTCCTTTAACTATTCAGAAGCCCCGGAAGCAGAGTAAGGTACCGCAAACAGTAGTACGGGAACCTTGTGGTCAGGTATTTGGGAACAGAAAGTACTTTGGCAGGCGAGCCGGTATATATCTCTGTGGCTTCAGCAGTTCGAATAGTTTCAAGTACGAAAGCAAGTCAAACTCCACTATCAATCCATCAGATCAACCACAGAAGTAAGGCCCGCTCAAAGACACAAGAAAGAGAAAGAGGGGGCCGAAGAATGGCAACTCGTGAGGAGGTGGCCGTTGAATACAGGAAGAAATTCAGGATCGAAACTCTGATCACAGCTCCGAGGACTATTACAGAAACCTTTACCTGTTCACCTTGCAAAAGCTTACATGCATGCCACAGAAATCCTTTCCCTCGTCAATGCTATGGCCAATTTCTGGGCATGGAGAGTCGAGTGGCTCCTTATCAACGAAGTTGAACGGGATGGGAGGACTCAAGAACTTGAAAGGAAGCGTAGGGTTCGGCATCGACGATCGTGTAGGTGGAAGAGCGTGATCCCCTAACCACGACCTAGTGGTATTGGTACCGGCATAACGGTATGCTGCTGTAACGTTGGATGGGCCCGGAGAAGTCTGAATCGTCTACACCCAAATTCATCATGACAGACTTGGAAAGATATCACATCGCATGAATGGGTCGCAGCCATTGCATCTGTTGAACGCTGGGCTGGTAAGTCGCCATATAATCTCGCCGCCGCGACTTTGCTAAAGAAGAAGCTGTTCAGCTCTATATGGGATATGTGAGAGCTGGTGTGCTGAACAGCGAACACGACGTCGAGGACTTCAAATCTTACAGAGTGGATGCGATAGGGTACCAAGACTCCCGGGCCGTGCCCAGGATGGACCTGGGTGATCAAATTCTCGTGACTACCAGCGATCAATGGCATCATCGACGACTACTTTGTATAGAATTGGGAATGAATATACGAAGACCTCCGACGTGCCGGCATTCTCATCTGTTTTCCTATCGAAAGTCTTCTTCGACTGAACATAATGCACAGGCGTAAGCTCTTCCCTCAAATCGCTGGTTACAAATCCCTCTGCACCTTCTTTCAAATTGAACGACGTTCAGGTTCTAGTCCGCGTGGGCCCTTGAATTTGGCCAGAGTGACATAGAAGCATGGTTTGGAAGGAATGTTAGAATTCAGCATCATGCAGGCGGAGGGAAGAATAGGAGAGACATTCCTGTGACTACGTCTCTTGACAAGGGAGGAGGGCTGATCGTTCACTCTGATATCGCCGTTGTTCAGTATGTTACGAGCAGCCCTCCTGGATGTATGACTCTTTGGTATGTCTGCCATCGTCTCCCACTGAACTCGTATTCAGCTTGCTTTCATCTACAGCATGAAATCGGCATCCTGTGCTAGCTATTGAGAGGGTTTCCAAAGCGCACCGTGTTCAGATTTATCTCTATCACGTTCAAATGGCTTCGAGGAGACGTTGGCACGCCTTCGTTTGTCAATGCGGACTGGGATCCCTACGAACTTTTCCCTCAAGTTCCCAATCCAGCGGTGACTAGCTCGTATTGAAGCGGGGTCCCTTCCTCACGATGAACCTACGCGTCGCTCTCTTTCCCCGGCTGTATTCCCTTTTATTTAGGTACAGCGCGATCAATATTAACAGCGACCTCGCAGATGAATGTGCTACCACGGGCCCCTTCCTACCTGGAGCTTTAACCAAGACGTTACCCTCTGCCAACACATCAAAAAGAATTGCCCAGACTCAGCAAGATTACCTCCCAGTCCAGCGCATCAGGTCGTTCCACTTCCATTTGGCACCCGCAACGTCCGCCATTCCCGCTGGATGGTGCTTTCTTTTCACTCAGATGTCAGATGCCGAACACCTCAACAAAGCGCTCCTCACACGGCCCCAAGAACACGAAATCTGCTTCATCGGCATGATTGCCCAATTCGACATTGAACAGAGCAACCTTGCCCCCATGGGCCTTGACTCTTCCTCCAATCTTGGATGCGGGCTGAACCTGAACGTCGGCGTGAGCAAGATTTTTAGCACACAGCACTAGAACGTACGATAGCAGAAGTCCCCACTATGATACAAAGATCGGCCTCATCAGCCAGCTGCATTATCTCATGGATGTGATGCGGTCGTTCGCCAAACCACACAACCCCAGGTCGACAAAGCTGGCCACATTTCGGGCATCGAGGGAGGTCTGACCGTCGTACCACAGGCTCAGGACCGCCAGCTTCAATAATGAGTTCCGTGCCTTTGAGAGCGGGACAGATTGGAGAGCTGTAGTCCGTTTCGTGAAAGTCGCAGTCATGAGCGGTACAGACAACGTCGAAGAGCCGGCCGTGCATCTCTATGGGATAGGGGACATCTGTCTCCTGTAAATCCTTCATGGTTTCCTTGAGAGCGCGAACACACAAGCCGTCTATGTTCTGAGTGATGTGCGTAAACTTGGAATTGGGAGAGATGCTCTGGCGGATGCGCGGGATGGCCAGTCGAGCGATGACAAAGTGAGCCGCATTTGGAGTAGCATTAAGGACTCTAAAACGATGCAGCAAGTGGACAGATGTACCTGTACAAGTAAGTACTCACTGTTCTCTCCTGTAATGAAAGAACTGCCAGACTCGAGCTTGGTTTTCAGCAAAAGCTGAAGGGGTGGCTAGAGATGCGGCGTCGTATTTACGCCAGAGGCCCCCGGTACCTCGAAAAGTAGGGATTCCTGCAAGTGTATCGGCATCAGTTCACAAACGACAACTCGAAGGTAAGACAAACCAGAAGCTACAGATAAACCAGCACCAGATAATATTATAATTTTCTTAGATGAAGACAGGACCTGTCGAAATTCTTCGATGTTGGACGACATGATGGTTTCGTGATCGTTTGAACTAGCGTACATATAAGCCTGTGCGAATTCAAATTTGAAATCAAACACGCGTGAGCACGCGCGCGATCGCGGCCATCTGATCATCTTTTTTTCCCTTATTCTGATTCATTATTCTGTTCAGTGTTCAGTGTTCACCGAACACTCGATATCTACTGACCGCTCAGGCTCATACAATATCCCACTTTCCGAGCCACCACACTTCCGGATGTGGCGCAAGGTCTTACGCTGAACGTTAAAGGACTCCATGACATCGTGCGACTCGTTTCCTTCCTCCTCGTCGCGTATATTCAACTGATTTATCTTATCAGCCTCTGGCCAGACACGCTCTCCTCATCCATCGACTTGTTGACCGACGACCAAGTCAAGGCGCTTATTGATACAGCAGTGAGCCGCAATGATACCGTAGGGATCATAAACGACCCGAGCATCACCTGGGTGCCCGCCACCGCGTGGAAAATCGCCCCAGATGTTGTCGCCAAGAGATGCAATCCTCACGAACCGTACGTGATGACGTACGTCGCCTCCCGGTCCACATCTATCCGCATTCCAAAGGTCCGACGCATTCTTCCCATGCGCAAGGGAGAATCATTGCTAGGCTATTCTTCGATGTGGCTTGTGATGGACTTTGTCGACGGAGATGTGATGGAGACGGCATGGCCACAGATGAGCTGGTGGAATCGCTTGTTGACTGTATGGAAGCTGCGGAAATGCGTTCGGGAACTGTGCCAGATTCCTGTTCCAAGACCCAACGTCCCAGGTCCGTTCGATTCCACTGGTAAAGCTCTGGCTTGCAGCGGATACTATTTCACCGAAACTGGGGCAGGACCCTTCGAATCGTATGGTGCCATGGCAGACTGGTTCAACCACTGCCGCTACTCCCTTCTCGTTGATCTGCATATGGGATATGGGAGTTTCAAGCCGCATTTGTATCCCATGTTGGACGCTTCCCATCCTCTTGTCCTATGCCATATGGATCTCAATATGCGCAATATTATCGTGGATAGGAGAGGCAAGGTGTGGTTAATTGACTGGGGCATGGCTGGCGCGTTCCCTCCGTGGCTTGAGTATGCGAACATGATTTTGTTTGCAAGAGCGGCCAGAAAAGATCGTCGTTGGCCCAAATCATGGACGTTTTTTGCGTCGTTTATCGCTGGTAATTATCAGTGGTACGACCTTTCAAGAGACGGCAACGAGCTGGAATATACGCAAGTCAGCATCTGGCCCAACAGCAAAGAAAAGTCGGCTCACCCTTTCAAGTCCCAGAAACGCCACATCGAGTCAAGCACAAGACGCCGTTATCCAACCCAGAGTCGCCCTCAACAAACGGCGGCTATTTAATCAGCCGCGACGGGTTCGACGGGGTTGAACAAAGGTGTCCGGTGGTTGACTCCTCGTCTTGATGATTGAGCAATCCGCGCACACTGCAGGAGGGGAATCAGTGATCAAATTATCCATTTGACGCGTGAACACACGTACCTCCCATGCACTCCACATATCACCGAGGAAGGGATGGCGCGGGGAAGAACGTGCGCTGAAGACCGAGCGCGGGCATGCCTTCGCGCGCGTGGAAAGACGTAGGTCTTGCGTGATCAGCGGATCGTCATCCCTGCCTGCCATAGGCTGTCATGCACAGAGACGTTCTCGCCCCTTCCTTCTTCCTCATTGCGTGTACATTGCTCGCCGGAATGATGTACGCCGTGTCACCGCAAAACTGGATACCTTGGCCATCCACAGCGTGATGGACATGGTCTTGGTGAAGGGATACCCGTTGAAGAAGAAGGAAAGGCTGTGACAAGGAGATCAGCCGGTGAACAACAAAGTAAAAATATAGAACTCACCTTCAGCAAAGCGAAACAGCTCCTCAAAATATCCAAGCACCCGACTCTCTGCCCTCGCTCGCCGGAATGCAATACGTCATCTCACGGTAAAATTCCGTTCCTTGGTCGGGTTCAGTGTGATTGAGTTGGTGGAGGCAAGCCGTCGAAGAACAGCGAAGGAGCAGGAATCTGTTACAAGTACATCAGCCAGCGATGCAGGAAGTAAAGATATTAATCTCACCTTCGGCAAACCGAAACGCCTCCCTAAACAATCCAAGCGCGGGCTCCCTAACTCTCCACCCTCGCTCGCCGGAACACGATGCGTCATCTTAGCGCAAAACGCTTCGTTGCCGTGACAAGGAGATCTTGAGATAACGCCGAAATGCTTGGCGACGCCTGGAGAAAGATGATCAGACTTGACTGTCAGGAGTTAGGGAAAACAGAAAACGCACCATACGTATTCTGCGAGTACACAGCCTTGAGAACCGTGTCCATCGATGCTAGGCATTGACATTGGAGAGTGGAGGATGGGATCTATGTACTAGAGTCGGATCAGACAAAGAAAAAATAACAAGAAAGGAACGACGTACTATGGATGCCGTACTATGGATGCGGTGGACACTTTGGATCGGTGCGATCCATCTGTAAGCCAATCGCGCTCTTCTCTCTGCGTACCTCCAAGTCCCTCCCTTCCACGTGTCGTGCTCCTCGCTGATGTCGCTCGCCGGAAGTCGATACGTCGTCTCGCGACAAAACTCGAATCCTCGTGAGCCCACAGGGTGATGCTGCGTACACGTTCTACTGTGAAGGAACTCTGTTCATCCAAATTGGTCAGTGAAAATCTAAGTAAACATGTCAAACTTACCTTGAAGCAGAGCAGCCCCGGCTTACTCGCCTCGAAGCAAGTCACAAATCCCTCTACGTGCTACTACTCGCCGTTCCATCTCGCCGGAACGCGATATGTTGTGTCAGTGCAAAGCTCGGTTGAAGTAGTCCTAGGGCACGAGGAGGAAAAGTCTGCAGTGGGGAGTATGGAGGAGGACGTGGTACAGGGATGGACGTGGCTGTAAATGAGCGGAGGAGCTATGGGAGAGTATGTCAGTCACGAAAATATCAAAGAGGAAAGTAGAACACACCTTCCAACGCTAACAAGATACATCAACCCCGCGCCATCCTTGAGCTTGAGCTTGACAAGCTTGAACGTTGAACGAAATTTGACGTGTAAAGAGCTTGAAGGCCCAAAATCTGACGTCCTCAAGAGAATAGTACCGGTGACTCTTGAGGTCCTGGAATAGAAATCAGCATGAACAAAGAGATGAGGAACGACGAGGACAAACGAAAGTGACACTTGATTTCGGAGTCACGTCACGAACAAGACGGCGATGATAGAGTGCCGGATACCACTCGGACAAGTGAAGACGCAGCGAATGGCCGTGCCAAACAAGACGTCATTGCCAAACATCCCAGCGTTGACGATGGTACGAGCAAAAGAGGGAAACTGCCGGATCGGTCAACTTGGACAGAGCGATCGACATGGTTTTCGTTCTTACCACTTCTTCCTATTCTTCAATTTTATCATTCTTCAGCTTCGCTTCGTGTATCGACTGCTCTCTTTGCCCGATGCCTGTAATTCTGTTATCCGCAGCCTTTGTTCAACCAACTTCGCATGATGATGCCTTTTGTGCTGCTCGCACAGGACGGGAAACGGCCTATATTGACGACCAACGGCTCTAGGTGCTACTTAGGACCCTGCACGACGCGGAATTCATTAATGAGACCTATCGGACCGAGACACCGACGCGTCAGATCATGCCTGCACTTCAACAGGAGCTCCAACGTCGACTTGTGAGTTTACATTCTTCCCGCATCCCTGTACTTCAAAAACTGATCTATATTTGTTTATTAGAATGGTCTGAGTTTACAATATAAATACACTGCATCCCAGATGCTCAGGGCAGCGAGAAGGTCGATTTCAACTGCATTGCACCTGGACTCGGTATGTTCTTCAGCGTCTACGTACCATTGACAAACCTTACGTTGGCGAAAACTTCAGCATCATGTGATTTTGTTTCTAATACAATCTCGACGACGGCACCCAGATGTCGCGCGGCGTACACGGCGTAACCAGCTTCAGATCACTGTTCGTTTCCATCTTCCAAAGTTCTCAAATTCATGTGGCTCCAAGGGTCCGTTACGCGGTCAGGGTCGTCGTCGCCTAAACAGGGTTCCACCCTGTGCTTGTCGTTGAACCGACTCGAAAGTTGGAAGTCCCTCAAGTGCGTACTTCCTCTTGTTGTATTTCTATGTAATGCTCATCATGCTACAAGTCCAGTTCTGCAACAAGCGGAGGGCGGGGACGGACCTCAACTCTCTCAACAATCAAAGCACTTCGGTTCATTCCCAATATTGGTACCACTAAGATCAAGGCAACGAGGGAAATACGTTTCGCGCGCGCAATCTGTTTTTTGAGATCTTCCAAATTTCGGCTGTCGCAGATTTTAATGGCCGATAATACCACGATGTCACATCATCCGGCGTAACTATTCTGCGTCTTTCGTGCGCTCCGGGCCTCTGCGAAAGCCTTAAAGACGAGGTATGTTCTCGCTTTCCTCTCATCCCATTTATCACTACTCTCCTCCTGTCTCCAGCTTGTCCCTTCTCCTCCTTGTTCTCAAACAACTTATACCATTTGTTTTCTCGTTGTCGAGCACGTCCTCGACGGGTCTCCCGTACGCCTCCTCGTCGATTTCTTCCATCTCGGGGGGCTTGATGATCTCGTGATCGTCATCATTTCCTTTTTGGCTTCGTTTGTTGATCTTCTTCACTTTGACCTTGACGATGATGACGCCGTCAAGGTCAGTGTCGACAACGGTGAGCTCTGTTTTGATTTTCGTGTTCTATTTCATTCTGACATTGCGTAGGCCGTTGCTCATTCCCACAATGGCGGCTCTAACTGTAGGGGACGCGTCAAGCGGACCCCGGCTTAGCTAGGCAGCAATGTATCAGACGAAGGTAAGCTTATTCTGTAACGTATCATTCCTGTATTCTTACTCTTTTCTTCCTCGTAGTTTCTCCA
>JAUEPT010000135.1:0-94043 GCA_030435635.1 Armillaria borealis
AAGAATTTACCCATGCAGCAACAAGCTTCTTGTGCCTGTCGACCGCCCTCTTTCCAATCCCAGGGGATCACCCGTTTCCTCTCGGTCGCGTCGTCGACGTCGGGCGAACCTCCCTGTGAGTGAAAGAAGAAGAAAACCTGCATCTTCGTACATGTATCGGCAAACCAGTATCTTCTTCATTCGAACGCGACATTCGGGTTTACGCCAGTGGTAGTCCACCCTCCTCTCCAAAGTTTGCGTCTATCTGACCTTTTTGATAGTCATTTGCAAACTTGCCAGCGCTCGCAGTGTTTGAAGGTCTGCGGTCAACGACGCTACCAATGCATTTTCAGCTGCTGTTCTTTCCAAGCGGATCGCCTCGCCGAGCAAGGCTCGATTACAAGTTCAGTAGCCATTGTTCACTGCCAGTGTCCCCCGTCCTCGCAAGCTTCTGCTTGTTACGAGGGAAGCCTTCCATTGCGTTCTCTGGTTTCCCTAACATCGCCATGTACCATTGTGAAAGGGTCCTACTCGCGCTTCTAAAGCAAGTTTAGACTAAAGGTTAAACATGATACAAGAGCTGTCCTTCCATACTATCCTAAATTCTCCTGCTACCTTGTGGGCGGTCGCAACGAGGCGTAAGGTTCTCCTTCGAAGAAGCCAGGAAGCTGTCGCTGGAAATGAACTTCTCCAGCTGAATCTATCACACGGCCATGCATTCTGGTCAGCATTTCGATAGATCGGCAAAGTCTCACTAACGGTTCTGGTTTTTATCCTGACTAGAACATCGCAATTCAAGCCCACCCGTCCTCACCTCACCTCACTTGCGCAGCATTTGAATATAACTGATCCCGGACTATCGCGCCATCTGATGCCTCTGACCGGAGCGCTAGAATATCCATTCTCACTTACAACAGACATCTCTTTTGTCTCTCTGTTTCCGCACAGAAGCAACTTAACCATGATCCGTCCAGAGAGAATCAATGGAAAGAGGCTTCTTTGGCCTCAGTCGAGCGGGACGAACAGATGCCGCGGTTTTGAGCTTGTATCGGAACCGCATGGACTTGAAGTCCTTCTCGAAGGAATGCTACACGTATCACGCGCCAGGGACAACCATCATTAATCAATTCTTGAGATGTGGGGACTGTCGTCATGAAGGATTCTCCTCAAGTCGATGGACGAACGATCCTCCCATGCTCGACTGCACCACGGTGATCCTCACACCGCCGTTAACGACGCACATCGCAAGAGAACGTAAGAACGGTGGTCGGGACGGAGGATAAATTAAAAATACGCAATAACGAAACTCCACGTGCACAGCTCCTGATCATCTATATCAAGATCGCGTGCGGTTCTGTCCGTCCTTCTTTCTTTCTTTCTTCCCCCCTCGTCGGCGCCTACCAGTCAGACTACTGCCTCACCGCCAACCGTCGACCAAGGGGTCGGATTGCTTGACGACGCGCCGCGCACAGAAGCAAGCATTCGACAGATTGCAAGAATCAGGTTCAAACTCGAAATTGAGAACCTAGAGACCAAATCTCGCGCTTGCAATCATTACCTTTGCATCGATGAGGACGCGCTGGCACCCCCTCGAATTCCTTTCCTCGCCCTTTGATCCCAGTCTCGCATACGTTTCGTCGTCTGTCCCTATCCTTCGCCGTCCAATCGTTCTCGCCTGGGTTCGTCTCCTGCTTGCGCTTTATGCCCTTGTAACTCTCCTGGTATCTGTTATATGGGCGGACGTGGTTTTACATGATATAGACGGGTGCGCTTCTTTGTTTTCTCCTCACAGATTTTCCCTAGCAACTGACGTGAATACAGCTACTTCTCCTATTTCACACATCTCGCATACATCGGACTCTGCTCGTACTACTTTGCATCCGGCGTGCAGACGTTGGTGTACGCACGGAACAGCACATATCTCCTCCGGACCTGGCCCTTCGCAAAGACCTTGCAGTTCCTCCACGTATGGCTCCACTCGACCGTCGTGACGTTCCGTGAGCTAACTCTACCGGTTTACGGTCCGTGCTGACATTTTACCAGCGTTCGTGGTCACCATCACGTTTTGGGTTTTGCTGTCATCTTCAAGCACGTTCTCTTCCGTTTTTAACACCTGGAACAACATCTCCGTGCATGCCCTCAACTCTGTGTACGCTTTGTTTGAGATTCTCCTCACCAATACTCCGCCGCCTCCGCTAATTTTCATGCTGGCCAATCTCGTGTTGTTGGGAGGCTATCTCGGAGTGGCGTACATAACCAACGCGACGCAAGGATTCTACAGTACGTGTCTGGTTATCTATCTTACCGAGGCTCGTCATTGCGTGCGAGCGAAACAATGTCCCTATAAAATTGGGTCCATTTGCTCTGTTTCAGGCAAGATTTCCACACGTCATGCTAACCCTTTCGCTACAGCGTACGCCTTCCTTGATCCTCAGCAACAAGGGTCATTCCTTGCGGCGTACATCGCTGGTATTGCCGTGGGGTATGTTGTTATTTTTGGGATCGTGTCTGGAATGATGGTGATCAGACGACGGATCGCAAACAAAGACAAGTATAATAAGGTCGAGGGTGAGAAGGAGATGAGTGTTCGTCCGAGTACCAGCGGGAGCACAGAATGGCAGAAACAAGATGTTGAGAGGCCGAAAGATGGTGATCGCTGGTAGATGCGTTCTTCTTTCTCTTCCGCTCCGCGTATTGCGGATCTTCGTTCTTTTTTTTTCGGATGGAATAATGGCCTTTTGATCATAAGAATTTCGCACTGAGGTTCACAATTGTAGAGATGTGCATATTCGACTTGCATTACGATACCATCACATGAACAACTCAATGCATCATTGAATTACGGAAACCAAATGGAATAGAATCTCAGAACCTCGGAACCTTCAAAGTGGTCATTCTCGATACCCAGCTGCGATGGAAAGACCCCGCACGCCGACGTACAATATCAGGTAGTATTACATGACACGGTCCATCGGGTCAGCAATATATTCAATAGCGTTGTATCCCTACCGGCGATGGCTGAGTCATGTAGGCAACCACGCGAGCGAATCGTTCCTGAAGCTCCGGCGTACGTCTTGCATCTTTTCTGCATGCCATGCCTGTTCTCTCGCCATCTTCAAGTTCCTCTGTGTTGCACCTCCAAGTTCGTTCCCGATCGCACTGCAGAAGCTGGCGCGTTTTTAATGGCCGAAAATGGCCATGGGTCCTTAGAAAGGTTTCAATTACAGCTTCAATCTTGCCTTTGTTTGAGCGCTGTAAAACAGGTACCTTAATTCCATTGTCTCACGGAGAAAAGTTTTTCATACCATTTTACTAACCGCATTTTCAGTCTGTGGTGCAACGGTACTCAGGGACTTCGATGCACAATGGCATAGATAACCGGTTTTTGCGATTGACGGCAAGTGTGGGCTAAATTTATGAGTCGAAGTGCGATTGAAACCGCATCTCGGTGTTTCGGTGTTTCGGTTTTTGGACTAAATGTGCGAGGTCAGACTCCGAGTAGGCCGAGTACATCCTTCCCTTGCTCAGGGTGCTCGGCGGTTACTTTATGGGCTCGAATACCTGAGCCTTGATACGTTCCGACGATATGTGAAGTTTCGTAACAGCTGTTATATTCTCGATATTGACGGTGCGGCGTTCCAGGGATGCGCTAAGCGCCCGGAGCCATCCACATGATTGATGTGCTGCATTGTTCCGAGTTCGCACTGCCCTGCACATACCAGAGCCGCACCCATTTCTACTCATGTGTCGCGACCTCATGGTACAAGCAAGCTGTCATCAATCTCTATTTGAGGCAAGTACCGTCCGCTATTGCGAGATAGCGATAATCCTCACATCGAACTTTCCATCTCAGATTCGACCGAGGACTGTTCCTATATTTCTTCAGGCTCATGGCACATTCATCTCCTTCAACTATATCTGACTCTTGCTTGAATCCTTGAAAGTATGTTGTTCATTGCCTCAATAAGCGCGTCCAGAGAAGCTAATAGATGTCATAGAATTCTTCATACGATCGCAGAGTAAGCGTCAATAATTTGTTGATCGAGATGAAGTATATAAACGGCATTCTCAACACTAGGGATCTCAACCTCAAAGGGGATGGTAGCCTTGAAAGTATCATTGAAGAGTATTTGAAACAGTAAGTGATCCTTTCAATGGAGTGTACATAAACCCTTATCAGCATACAGAAATCTCAAAACGGATTACTGAAGGATTATCAATGGGACAGAAGTAGGCAAAAATTGGTTGACTCGTCTCTTCAAGTACACGTAAGATAATGGGAGGACGGGCCTGTATTTCGGCACGAACTCGTTTTCAAATCCCCGAAGTGACTTCAAAATTTCTGGCAAGTTAATCTGACAGCTATGTTCGTTCGAAGCATCTGAACCTATTTAGAGCTCTAAGACGACAACCAGCTCACAAAGCTCAGTGGTGGCGAGAGCACTATCTTCGTGTCTAGAGCGTGCTGGGACCCCGCTGGTGAGACTCGCGTTTCCATACATTATAGTATTCAGTCGTCATTTGAGAATCCGATAGATACGGCCCAGCCATCGTGGAAGGGCTGCGAGTATTGTCTCGGGCCTCAGTAGCTACTCTTTGGTCAGCACTTCTGTTGGTAGCATCAGCACCGTGACTTTCGACGAACACATTGAACATCTACCTTCACTCACTGAAGCCTTGCATCGTTCACGCCGACATCTGTGGTGTAAGTTTTCCTTATGATGCCAAAACATTCAGAGAACAGTCATCTTCCAGGCAAACATCCTCGTCAGAGACCATCTATCATTCTGCCTCTCTAATTTTTGGCTCGCCCTCGCTGTCGAATCTCAGGCCCACTGCGACTCCTCTTCAAACTCTACCTTTCTCGGTGGATCTCTCCGATGAATGCCCCCCGAGATACTGGATAACGACTTGTTCCACAAGCGGTACTTTACGGCACGCGATGTGTGGGCTGCACCGTCATCGAGGTATTTTTATTGAGTTCAATACGCCTATTGTAATTCCTATTGACAGTACAAATTTACACCGGAAATCCTCCGTTTGCTCACATTCGTAAAGAAGCGGCTACTATAAACGAGGTGTTGACTAAAGGGAACCAGCCGGAGATGTCCAGCGAGATGTCAGTTGGACTACTATGGGAGTTGGTGCAACAATGCTTGTTATCTTCTGCTAGCGACCGACTCGCTTCTGAAGATCTGATGCGCCATTTAGAAGCGTACAACCTTGGAGAGAGCGTAGACAAATGGTATCATGTTACTGACAAGGCATAAAAGACTTGCGTCGGGCGTGAAATTGTGGCGAGGAATTCTCTTGAGCCTCGGTTTGTGTTTGCGAATATCTGATAGAGATCATGAGCGCCGTGGCAATAATAACACGCAAACATTCATCTACTGAGTCAGTATGCACGTAATGTGGAAAGGAAAGTCTACCCAAGGTAATACCTGGGTTGTTGGACCAATTCTGATCGCCAAAGTCCTTCTAACTGAGGTTGAAGCTTCAATATTACAAAAGAGAGCTATACAAATAGCACAAGTTGGACACTCGATAAAAACCCAGCGTGCATCATAATGTGGAAATTTTCTACAAGGACATTGCGCGGAAGATGGTGAATAGGAACAACTAAACAAAGGCTGGGGAGTGACTCTTTCAGGGTTCGTTCTGACGGGAAATTTTATGTTCCAGAGCGGCAAGACTGCATTCTGGATCCATCCGTCGGAATCTAGGAGAGGGCTGGTATGTTGGAGGATCGAGGATTGATCGAGGAAACGATAGATTCATGTTGTGGGTCCGATGGCGCGCTGCTCTGTCAAGTGCACCGACTGCAATACAGTTTCCATCACGCAGGGGCGCCCGAGTCGGATCGCCCGGTTCTGAGACTCAATTACCCACAAATGCCTGGTCAATCCTACATTGTACCATATAATACAATTTAACAAGTCAAATATCCCAAGTTTACCCGAGGAATGCCGAGTTTGACCGTCATCGGCGGGATTCAATGGGACTATATTTATAGAAGGCCCGCCACTAGCCATGCGCTTTGTCTGTGCTCAGTTTCAACTTGGTTCTGACTCAGTTCAGTTTTCTGCTCGCGATGAAAGAAAGTTCTATCACTATGATAGCATACAGCTAAAATTTCATTGGCTAAGAGCTTTTGAAAGAACTGAACTTCCAGGCCGCGTCTTTTTCTTTACTCGCAGAGTCAAGCCTAGTCAACCACAAATGACCTTTGAACTTCTGAGCCTTCAGCTTCATCCGGAGGGAGCCTTTAAATAAACCGGCACCCAGGTCATGAGGGTGAAAATGACAAATTCTGATTTCCTTTGAATGCCGCACCTAAATTTGACCTAAATATTGAAAATGACGTCGGGATCGACATGTTCCGCTCGCTGGGGCTGTGCAGCGGAAGAAAGCAACGGCGCAGGAGAAGATGAAGGGATGGATTCTCTACGACTCTCTCTTCACCAGGCGAGTATTTACTGCACTCGGTCAACACGAAGAGGTGTCAACGCCGCGTACTCATTCGAGAAAGAATAAAATTTGAACCTTCTCAACGAACAAGCACGCAGCTCTTGCTGTCGAGAGGGAGAACGAGGATACTTCCTCCTGAGGACCACGGTTCTGAAAGCAATATTATCAAATAGAACGGAAGAAATGAGCAGATGTGGCAAACATAGGCTCGGTTTTGAGGAGCTACAGTTTCCGCGAGGTGCCTTGGTTGTAGCGCGCACTGAGCGAATGGACGAGAACCAGCGAACCACCCGGACCCAGTGCAAACAGACCGATGCCAAAGTGGGAGGCCAGTCACCGTTTGTCGCCATCAACATAGAAAATGCCTATTCTCCTTCAAAAAGCCAGCATCTTCACAGGTATCGAGGAACATCGTCTACAACGCTGTCATCCTGATGACAGTCAGTCAGGTAGAATAACCAAGGTGCAAGTGCGGAGTCCATATCTAGGTTGCTGTTTGACCTAGAGGTTTGCGATCTTCTCCGAGAAAAAAATCAGTCGCTTGGGAAAAAAAAGATACACCTCTCTCTACCTCTCTGCCTACCGAGTCCTGGTGTAACTAAAGCCAAGAGATGAGAAACCGATAAGGTAGTACAGCCTTGGACAAGCGTCGGCTGGTATAGGCTTCATGAGTCACTAGGACTGCGGTTGAACACGGATTGATCCACATGTCTGCGAGTATCGGCAACGATTGTCTTGGTCACTCTTACAACTAGCAGTCAATAAGACAGGCTAAGCACCAACCATGACAGAAGCCTAGGTAGAACTTGATACCCGTCGAATTAGGTAACTCGTGGTATGAAGTCCGAATCGGAATTTGAAATCCTTTTCCATTTTTCTTCCATCAAGAACGCGTGGGTGGCGTCAGCGTCGGGAACCTGTTGAAGCCTGAGACCGCCATAGTGTACAGCTTGATTCGCCCTAATCTAGAACCCGGGGCGATCCCAGTTGCTATGTACGTTTGAAGGCCGAGCTCGTACTGGGCGGTCTTGACCTCGAATTCGAGTCGGCGCGCGTATGCATCAACGCGCACCTTATCTTGGGAACCGACCTGACGGCTTGGACGTCCCTTTCTCTCGTTACTTTGGTCTACATACTTTGCTACACTGCTGAATCCAGCGCGGCGTTCCTGGGTCCTTTATCTGCATGTAACAGCCTCGCTTAGCTATGATGCATCATCTGCGATACGGTTATCCATCAGTGTTACGCTAACGTATCCTACAGGAATAAAGGACAGCCGCTCCAGTATCATCCATGAGCCCTCGCCGTACCAAGCCTATCTTGGCGGTGTGCTCTTTCCTGAAGGTTCTGATGTAACGAGCGTGTAAGAGCGCGCGGCGCCTGTACAACTGTACGACCTTTGGACACGTCCGTGATCGTTACCGTCAGGGAAGCCATCCAGCCAGGAACAGGATCGCAGTGGCTATTGAATTCTTAGCGACGTCGACGTGCTTACGTCTTTGTCTAGCACACAATGCGTAGCGCCTCGACTTGAGAGTTTTCTTGCTGCTTTTCGGAATATCTTTTGCCGTCAGGGCTATTCGGGTTAGATCGGAGTGTTCTTAGGTCTTGGCTATGAACATCTACTCTGGTACTAGGCTTGTCTCTGCTACCGCTCCTCCGCCACTTGTCCGTGAAGTCTGGGATATCTCCTGCAGAATAGAGGAAATCTGGGCTTTCTCAATCCAGCGAGCTCTTACTCTCCGTCGATGCATCAACTAAACTGACCCTGACTGGCAGTTTTTTTACGTCCTCTCTTGACAGGACTTGGTTCGCGGCGCTCCTCCCTTTATCTAGTTTTCCTTTTCTTGTGTTTGACACTTCAAATCTTGATAACGGCCGTCGGAGTTAAAGTTTTTTTTTTCACTTCTCATGGTAGTACTATAGGTTGCAAAGTTCTTGTCACTCAAAAATCTCTTGCTTCTACGGCAAACTCAACTCGGCCTCGTTTGTTGTTCTCGTATCCTGTAGTGCAGCCAATGGAATACCAGCGCCTTTGTCGTCCATTATGCTGGTACTCCTTCGAGCTGTTCAGATGTCGTGGTTCAAGCTTGGCAACTTTCTCAAGTGAAGTCCCGCTCACGGACACTCGGGGCCAGCGGAATGCTCACTCCCGTATGGAATCCATTCGACGAATGTTCGCTTCCATTTGAACAGTCTTATCTGGCCTCTCATACTGTACGTACTTGTATGGATGAGACGTAACGCGTAACGCTGGGATCGTCTCGTCTCTTAAAACAATGGATGTAACGCGTAACGAGGGGGTCGGTTTCATCCTCAGCGAGCGTTACCGACCAGATTTTCGACTGGTCTAGCGGCCGGCAATACATACCGTCTCTTATTTGAGAAATGTAACGCGTAACGGTGGTCCGGGTTTCATCAGCGAATCCGTAACGCTGGGGATCCCCGTCTCATCCATACAAGTACATAAAGTATTGTTCTTCTGGACCATCCTATCACTTTTGAGTGATTGGAACTATATCTCTACCCTCTGCCCTTGTATTACCATGTGGACCCTGTTGCATTTATTTCCGAGTCGCCGGTGATGTACAGCTTTCACGAGGCTGTCGGAAATTACCCGTGCTGTTGGTTTGTTTCAACAATTTTGAAGGTCGGGCGCAGTGGGAGCGATGTTTCATGGGGGCATATTGGGGCTGTAATACTCAGCGTTACTCTACGGTACTACTAATGACGCGTTATCGTGTAGACGATGGTCTCTGCTGGAGTACTGGTGATAGATATCTTAAATATAATTTTAGAAAAGCACATGAAAGAAGACTACCTGGCTGCGTCGCGGTAGAAAACCCTAATTGCGCAACGACGCTTCTTGATGATCATTATGATACGTTTGAAATATTGATCTTGTATCACCGGCTCAAAGTTGACTCGTCAATTTTCCGTCCGGCAAATAATCTGCGAAGATAATGGCGGCGTTACTTCAACCGCCCAGTGCACAAAGAAAAGACGAATGCCGTGATGGTGTTGCGGTCTACTGCATCGTTCTAGCCTGCCAAGATAGAGCGCGTCTGAAGGAATTTCTTTGTATGAAAGGTTGGAAGAAAGGGAACGGCCAATAAAAATCAGCCGTAATGCTTCGGGAAGAACAGGCACCCGACAATTTCACCGTTGATCTTCAAGATAAGAGTTGATAAGAGAGGAAGATAATCGCGTGAAAGAACGGCGGCGCTTCCATATTGACGCTCCGCCAATAGGAAGCCTGGAGCCGATGAATGCCAAGACGATGGATGCCGAACGTCTTTCCACGTGACTAAAACTACTGTTTGCAGCCGTGCCGCTGAGTGGTTTGGCCCGCAACCGTGTTCAATTCTTTTCCACTCATGTCGGCACCCACGCCCATATCCCGCCATCGGCAGGTACGGCTATTCTGGAAAAGCTATATAAAAAGGTTACCATGTCTGTAACTCGGCACTAAATTCTTTTACACCTCCCCGCCATTCCCACTATTATGGCGCCTGAACACGTCCATTATCCTCCCAGTGAAGAGACACGCTTTGCGTCACGTATGTTTTTGGCACGGTTCTTCCTTTCGACGTCGAATGTCTCACCCTTGCATTTTTAGATGATGTCTCGCAAACGTCAACCATCGCGCCTGACGTCCTCGACCTTCAGCTTATGCGAAGTCGGAGTCATGACTCAACCAGAGCGGATCTGAGTCGTCCTTCTCGCTCAGTAACTCAAGAGGGTCGTGATGTATCACACAAAGGATATGTCAAGTTTGAATCTGCACTACAGCCTGTGCATGAAGGTCTGCCCGACTTATTGAAGGACCCGGAGAAGGCGAGAACCATCAAGGACCTATACCTCGTTACATGGCTGGAGAACGACCCAGAGGATCCTCGTAATTGGTCGCCTGTATGGCGGTGGTGTGAGTCACATTTCTTTCTCCAGTCTGACTTTGTTATTCACGTTCTTCGATAGATTTAACGCTGGTCTCTGCGCTTGCCGTTATCTCAGTCGCATTTGCTAGCGCTGTCATAACTGGTGACTTCGAGGGCATCGAAGAAGAGTTCCAGGTTGGCGAGGTCGTGACGGCACTCAGCGTCTCACTAATGGTCTGTGGCTTTGGGTATGTACAAACCGCCGTCTACATGCGCTCATACTGATCCACCCTTCTAGTCTCGGCCCTCTAGTAATTTCTCCTCTATCAGAACTTTATGGCCGTCGTCCACTATGGGTCATACCAACATTCCTATACCTGAGTACGTCCACCTCTTCCTCATTCTGCTTATCCTTGCTGACCTGTTTGTTACTTCAGTCTTCAACATACCATGTGCTCTAGCCAAGAACATCCAAACTCTCCTCATATGTCGATTCTTTTGCGGCATATTTGCTTCCGGACCGCTTACACTGGCTGGTAGTACCATCAGTGATATTTGGGATAACAACGAGCGGGGCTTTGCCATTGCACTCTTTGCGGCGGCGCCCTACGGTGGTGCAGCCTTGGGTCCCCTAGTGGGCGTAAGTCTTACTCCGCCCTATCCCTACGATGGTGAACGCTGACCTTTCTCCGTTAGGGGTTCATTGGAGTCATCGTTGGCTGGCGCTGGATTCTCTGGGTATGTCATTTCTGCTGGTCATTGGAGCCTCGCCTAACCAATGTTACAGGTCAACATGATTTTCGCCGGTGTCGTTTTCCTGTTCTGTTTGACCATCCCGGAGACATTTGCACCGGTTCTACTGCAAAAGCGTGCTGCGAAACTCCGCTCGAAGACAGGCCGTGATGATATCGTCACTGAGCAGGAAATATTCAGGACATCCTTTGCGGATCTCATCACCGACACACTCGTTCGGCCGTTCGGTATGCTTGTGACGGAACCTATCCTTCTGCTCATGTCGTTGTTCATTGCTTTGATCTACGGTCTGCTGGTACGTCCCTTTGTTGTCACCGACAGATGTTCCCCTCGCTAACCGCGTAAACAGTACGCCTTTTTCTTCTCCTTCCCCGTCGTCTTCGGAGAGGACTACGGTTACAATAATGGTATCACCGGCCTCATGTTCTGCTCTGTGTTCATCGGTCCTAGGCATTGCATTGTGTATCACACCATTACTGGAGAAGAGCTATCTCAAACAGGCAGAGAAGAAGGGAGGCCGCGCAGATCCTGAGGACCGCCTTTTAGGCTCCATGATTGGGGCACCTTTTGTCCCCATCGCACTGTTCATTTTCGGATGGACAAGTCCCCCTGCTGTGATGCCCGGCGGTGGCAACTGGATCGGACCGGCCAGTGCAGGTTAGTGTTTTAAACCTTACAGCGACTCGGTTCCGCAGTATCTGATCTTCTCTGTACCTAGGTATTCCATTCGGATTTGGAATGGTCGTCATCTACTTCTCTGCCAACGCCTACTTGATTGACGCGTTCCCTAATTACGTTGCTTCGGCTCTGGCGGCCAAAACGGTATGTGTACCGCGGTTCGTTGTTGTAGACCTGTGTTGATCGTATTCTTTAACAGGTGGTGAGATCAGGTGCAGGTGCTGCTATGCCTCTGTTCATGGTGCAGATGTTCCATGGTCTTGGTAACGGGTGGGCTGCGTCATTATTGGGTTTCGTCTCAGTAGCTATGGTATGTGTAATTTCTCTAACGTTGAGCCACGAACTCACTTGGCGTACAGATCCCGATACCGTTTCTCTTTTACCGATACGGCCGGGCTATCCGTGCTCGCTCAAAGCGTGCTACGTTGATATAGTCCCAAGTCTCCATAATTTTATCCATTTTTGTTTTTTTGGGTGTCATAGTAGTGTCCTCATACCCCTCGTAGAGCATAGAACGCAAATCCACTAGACAATAGCTAATATAGATTTTCGTACAACTAGAATTTAGAACACGTGTAGGTTATAATTTTGTTGGTAGTTACCGTATACAGGCCCTTATGACCAGCAATGATTATTATGACCTTCTCTCAGCGATCAGCAGATAGTTAGAAGCCTCGGTGCCATTTTTTCCTGCCAGGCATAAAGGAAGGAAGGAAATAAAGAAACGGCAGTATTCGGACAGATATGTTGAATTTGCGTTGGACAACTACTACATCCAGTAATCGGGAAAATGTTGAAAAGCGCCAGTTTACCGTGTGCCGCGGACTGAGATATGTTGCAGTTTATTTCCGAAAGCGCAATGCCTTGGAACATATGGTTGGACGCAAGGCATGGGGAGATTGTCATCGATAAAAGCTTCATTCACTACACATTGCTCTATTGAAAACCTTTCCAACGAATAACGCGATTTGGCGTTTAGTGAGCGTGGTTCTTGTGGTGTTCTATGATCCCCCCGTGAATTCCAATGATACGAACAATAAGGTATTAGAGACGTACTCAAGTGCACTAGCAAATCCTGTTAGTAAAAAAAAATAAGTGAACTCCGAAGGACTACTCACTTTGGTAGTCAAGAGTGTACCCGATGCCAAATAGCCCAAGAATCAAGGCCAGGTATGGCCCACCAGACACGTTGTTCCCAAGGAAGTAGCGCGCTTTGATTCCACCAGTCCGCGGGGTAGCAGAGCCCTTCGGGAGCTTCGAGTAAAAGTTGACGAGGGGTGCGAGTCCTTCGCCTGACCCTCCGGACTGTAATTGTATGAATATAGAGCGTAATTCAGCGATGACCGACACATACGACGAGCTTGGGGGTAGCGATTTTTGGAGGGACGAGCCCGCCGAGCTGGCGACGAATGAGAGAGGCGTGCATGGTTGATGAGGTGGATGTCCGTCGGATCGACACGGAAGCTGGCGGGCCTGATTGTCCTTGTTTGGTCACAGTGTTACGATGTTACTTGTCACGCTTATCCCGCATTGTAGTGAACGCTCAAGTTCACGAGGTACAGTGAAGGGAACTATCAAGCTTGTGAGTAAGCAAGCTTTTAAAGTTTGCTCGTGTATGAACTCTCATCCTTGTAAGGCGGTCGTATTGGGATCAGCTGAGCTGCCGTCGGCCCTATGAGCCACTGTTCCACAGCTTGTACATCTGTTTTCGGCTTACAACGTCACAAGAAGTTGCTGCGCGAACATACTATTAGGTGCTATTGCCGACAACGACCCACCCTGTCGCGGCCGTTAGCTCGTGTATTGAATAGGCCTTGTGTAACGTGAACACCGCCCGGGGTCTGAAGGCCTCACTCCTTGTGTCCCCGTTATCTCTTGGCGCTATTGTTCAATTCGTCAACCATACTGCAGCAACGCGGTTTCCGCGTTCCCGGATGCCGTAGCATCATCAGATTTCTGGTCTAGGCACACGAATCTGCTCCCAGTTTGTCCTCTTTGCACTAGAGTAAAAATATTCTACTCCAGGTACACGCTCGCCTGGATCTTGGAAGCAACCCTGTTTGTTCTATGAAACCAACATGACGCTCGGACAATTAAACGTGCTAAGTACGTTTACTCCACTTCACTTCCACCTCCAATGATATTTCGTGGGGTCCTAACAGACGCAATTATAGATTCAAGAATCAACAATGTTCAACATGTGATCTCATCGGCCACAAGGCTGTATGATCATGATCTTGCGGTGACTTGAAATTCTCTGCATTTACACGACGTCATATTTCTCTCAAGGCAAAGGCACAGACGTCGTCGAACCACCTCGGGTATGATAACGGACACGGACAGCCGCTATATATCTATAGTAACCATATCACAGACAAATACGAATTAATACCACAGGTATTTATGATGAAGAAGCAGCAGCAGCGTCCCGCGCAGCGCGCGCCTGGGCAGCTCGGCAGGCAAAGCAGTACTCGTCGACTTTATCAATATCTCTCTGGATCTCGTCACCAAAGTTCTAGTTTGTTTCCGGTGAGTAGATCAGTTCCCGTTTGAAATTAAAAGGACCCTGACCTGTAAACAGGTCGGTTGGCGACACTCCCGTGGATGCCTCAAGCTTCTTGTGCAACGTCGGGAGTTGCAATCCACGATGGCGGTAATCATGTGGCGTTGAAAATGCTAAAGACATGGTTACATTGGTAGCTGCCGAGCCTCATCGTTACGAACCATGCACTTCAACCAACGCGTTCCATCACTGCAAACAAGGAGATGAGCTTTCTTCGTCTCGAAAACGAATAGACGCGCTGAGACACGTACGCCATCCGTTGACACATGATGCGCAGGATAGGGTATTAGAGGAGGACGGGAGAAGTTTGGGCTCTGGATGAACGACGTCGAGGAAGTAGTGAGTCAAGGGATGTGTATGTGAGTCACAGGTCAACCTAGGAGGGGAGTTGAATGATCACATCCCGTTCCTTGCCCTGTTTACTTATGCAAATCCTGGATCCCAATTGACATGGAATATGCCGTAATTCACAGGGTATACCATCAAATAATTCATCATCGATTTAAGCAATGTGTCTGTATGCGAGATCAATTGCCATTACGCATCTGCATCCATCCGTCTTTCCTCAGACGCTCTACTTCAGCTGACCCCCCGATTTAACAGAGTTGAAAAAAGTCCCATTTATTTCCGGCCCTAATTCCGCTCGGTCATAGTTCCCCTGCTAAGTACCGCCCCCAGATGCGAAGCAAGTTGGACATGTTCTTCGCTGAGTCTTCTCCCGATGTGCAACGACGAAAGCGGACTTTTAAAGTTTCGAGGAAAATGTTCTTTATCGATTCCCTTGTAAGGTCCGTTTTACCATCGAGTTTAGGCCGGAGAAAGATAAGTAGGACCCAGCTAACGGAAGGATCCTGATCCGAGTATTTTGATTGAAAAGTACAAGGCGTGGCTCGAAGATTTCGGTAACTGTGAGTGGACTTCGATGACGAGTTACCATCAGAAAGTTCTACATGTGTTGTCTGGTGCTATTATATGCGGTCCATCGATTCTTCGAAGGTGAAACGGATCAGGCGATGCGCGAAGCGTCTAATTCGCTGTTATACACGGTCGCACAATAAACGTGCGTCTCACGAACAAGGCATGTTGCTGCGGTACCGTTTTGTCCTTGGAACCGACCCATGTGGGCCTAGGACCCACGAACATCTGGTATGAGCGTCCTTAGTGGGGGGCATGGCAAGCCATCACTGCACCGGGTGCCTGAGCTTCGAGAACTCTGGGAAATTACTTGCAAGAACAAGTCTGACGCTTAAAGTTAATGTGCAAATTCTTAATAACAACAGTCTTGGAAAGACACCGCCGCGGCCTACTACTATCTAAGCTTCCTATAGTCCTTCCACCGCGAGACCCTGAGTCCTAGGTGTCATGACGCTGAGATAACTATGGACCTATACATACAACTCCCCTGTATCGATGACAAGCTCTGACAAGAAAAATTGTGGTGTCAGTCCCGGGTTGTTCGGCATCATCAAACAAAGCAATCAGCCCAAACTCATCTGGTGTTATCAGAAGAGCAATCAGGGCACAATGACGTCGTATTGTCTTCGGAACGAGGCGCCTTACGAGCGGACCAAGGTCAATCATGTTTCGATTTTGATGTTCCCAGCTGAGAACCTAGGCGTACAACAACAAATTTCCGCGTCAGAAGGTTGAATATGCTACCAAATATGAACGCAATAAGTGAGCAGCTGAAGATTATGACGTTGTAGGGCATGCTGAAATCTGGGGTTGCGAGATCGACCAATAGTGGCGGGGTATATATGCGGCCTGCGAATTCGTGTTCGGTGATGGAAGTGTTCGAGCCCGGGAGCGGTAGAATGATGGCTGGAGGTAGGTCCCAGCCGCGCTGAGCGTCAGGAGGGTGCTCTGTGTATCGTAGAAAGGCTTTGGTTACGTCAATGGTTAGATAAACAGTGCTGTCCCCTGGTAAGTCTATGACAGCTTGGAATGTTGCAGGTCTTGAATGAGGTACCGGAGGTACGTATGATATGTTGGATATGAGATTGTCCCCTAAACGCGCGTCAGTTGAAGTAACGTAAATGATAGGAACTCTTACCGCCAGTATCGCTGGATACACGCATAGTATGTAGATAAAACTGAACAATCCACGGCATTGTCTCCAGATAGAAGACTTGCAAGGTAGATGGAGCGTTATTCTTGATGACCAAAGACAGCTGCCCTCGATCCTGACTAGCTCCTCGAAGTGTACGGCGAACGGAGATAGGCATGGAGGCAATCTTAGGAGAATCCAAGGCTGTATCACAATCAATGCCTGCCGGTACACATACGGTGAAAACTTCACTGACCGTATGTAAAATCCGATGCCCATTTTAATTTCACGTCGAGAGCTTCTGACACTGCTTGCCACGGTCACAAACCGCACCGACAGATAAGGTGTGAACGTACAGTTAGTTAGGTCATAGAACGCCACGGTCTTGTCAATACGTGGCGGTTCGGGGGTGATGCTGTATAGCGCTTCCCTGGGTAGAGCCACATCCACTATACTCGACTGGGCTACCGGACATGTTCTTTCGATAGTCCGGTCGAACAAGGTACTAAAAGACCAGTCTAATGGTGTGAACGTTAGCACAAATACGCCCCAAATATCGAAAGTTAAAAACCTTGTTTTTTTCCACCTGATATGCGGATTGGATCGGATACCGATTGAAACGTGAGCCTCACTTCTACACCCGCATCGGGGTTCCAAAGAACGTGAAGACCCATCCCATGCCAGTTGGCATCAAACAAGCGATGCGGATTCAATAAAGACGCGATACCAGACAACGATTTGCACGGCAATAGTTTCAAAAATGGCGTCAAGTTCTCGGTACAGACGTGTTCAGAAGCCAGAGAAGCATGCCTGAGTTCGTGGTCGACTCCCCAGTCAGGAAGACTGCCTTCGGGTGCAAATGGAAGAACAGGCGACGTCGTACGTTGCTCGTCCAGTGATCCTATAGATGCACAGAAAAGACCTGCCAGGGCATTTCGAAGGCCTTGCCACCGGTAATCTATTCTGTTTCAATTCAGGCCACGGATCAATGGCCTGTAAAGCGGAGTCACGTACGTCGTAGGACCACCGTCAGCCATCCACGCCCACAACTCCGCACCAGTACCAACATCCCGTTCCTTTGGGTATCCCCATGAGTCATAGTTCCACTTTCCTGCGTTCAAGGTGAGATGCAGCTCGGTGACCGCGTATTCTCGTAATATCTGGCCCAGAGCAAGAGGAAACAGGCTGTAATGCTGGGCTAAGGGCAAATGAGATTAACGGAAGATAGTAGTAACATTGCAGCATACACTCGTCATCGAATATTAGGGTCCGGGGTTCTCTTGGCGTCGCGTCCTTTAGCAGGATATTGAATGAGAATGTCGACGCGACTCGGCCGTCCTGCAGCATCTGGAGGGAGACTTGCTCACGAAATTCTTCGTTTACCAAGTGCTGGCTTGATACAAGCGTACAAAGAGCGCCAAAGAGAGCTAGATAGCATTTCCAGAGCATCGAGCGCCCTGTCGTGGTGGTTCGTTGTCACACCACGTGTGACACAACCCTCAGCATGACGGAGTTTGAATTAGACGCCGTCGGAGCTTATAACCGCGCTTGCATTTTCCTCCATCAACAGCAGTTTTCAAAAGATTATTAGAAGGTGAAGCATAAATTTTCATTTCATCACCGGGTGTCCAACAAATCGTGTTCCTTTTGTGTCGCAGCGTAGAATTTTATCATTTGATCTAGCCCACTCGTTGGTCCAAACTTTATCGGCGATCAGAACCCACCTATCCTGAACGCGTCGCGCCCACGCGTAAGTATTACTTAGATCCGAAAGCTTCACAGCGCGAAGAAAATTTCCTTCGATACTGAGCCTTCTCTACAAGGAAATCTCACCCCAGAGGAATATGGCCTCTGTTGCTTCTAAAACTTTCAGGATCGAACTCTCAGATACACAGGACTACGCGTATCATGCCGTTCGGCGCGTTATCTTGCATCCTGAGGTTCTGAAAACTGTCAAACTGTGTACCGGGGATGTTGTTGCCCTATCAAGCGGAGATACTCTGGATGTTGTCAAGGTCAGTCCCAGACCCGGGCCCAAACACTGTATTGGACAGTCACTTGATATCTCCTTTACCAATAGGATTTTGCGGTGGGTATTGTATGGCCCTGCACCGACGTGTCACAAGAATGTGAGCCCCATATGTTCCTCGTACCGATTTCAATGACCCGAGCCGACTAGCACTCGTCGTGTCGTCTTCCCTTCTGTTAACGGCTCGACTTGAGGCTGGTCAGCGGGCTCGCATAGTTCCTTTGGCTGGAATAGCACCATCAAAGTTACCACCTGGTTTACCATCACTGAGACAAGTACAAGACGCATCTACCATCCGGGTACACGAACTTCTAACCGAAAACAATCAATCTACATCAAGTTCCGCGTCCCAGTCGCATGGTAAAAAGGAGAAGGATTGGCTTGCCCTGCTTATTCGTGAAGTACTGAGTAGGTTTTCGTTCCGTGGCCCGAACGAACCTCGCTCACCTGTCGTGGCTCATCCAGCTGACCTCAAATACATAACGTCTAAGCAGGTCATAGAGATTATTTACGAGGCGAGAAAAAGGCGATTCGCCATCTCTTCCATCTCTAGTTATGGTGATTTATCGCAAGACCTTTCGAATCTTTCGCTGGATGACGCGACGACGAGGCTATGGACAGCTACTTGGGAAACATCCGTGGATATCGTGCAAAAGGAACCACCTGCACCACCTCGTGTACACGCCACAGTGAGAACGGTATCAAAATATCTCCGTTTCGCAGTTCTCATGACAAGCTCGTGCGTAGGTCGAGCACTTGTCACATCTTGAATCCGCATACGCCTCCGTGGGTGGCCTCAACCAACAAATCTCCCAAATTCGCGATCTTTTGGAAATTCCATTAGCCCGTCCGGAACTATTCCGTCACCTTAGCATGTATTCTATTTTACTCATCCCGGATTTTTCCCTTGACCGTCCATGCAGGTCTGAAACCGCCTCGCGGCATTCTCCTCCATGGACCCCCAGGAACAGGGAAGACCCATCTCGCGCGTGCAATAGCTGCGTCGACAAAATCGTCCGTGCTTGTTATCAACGGGCCTGAGCTCTCTTCAGCATACCACGGAGAGACGGAATCAAAACTACGTGATGTATTCACAGAAGCAAAGGAGAAAAGTCCCTGCATTGTCATTCTCGATGAAGTAGACGCCCTCGTTCCTCGACGAGAGGATTCTGCCGGGGGTGAGGTCGAGAAGCGAGTTGTCGCAACACTGCTTACCATCCTCGATGGCATGGACGACTCGGTCGACGCGGGAAGGGTAGTCGTGATCGGAACGACGAATCGCCCAAACGCAATTGACCCAGCGCTACGCCGCCCTGGACGATTTGACAGAGAAATTGAGATCGGTAATACCCAGCCATGTGTTCGGCGTCCTCCTGGCTGATTCGAATTTACTTGTGTTCCAGGCGTACCCGATGTCCAAGGTCGCCTCTCGATCCTCGAAGTACTTCTATCGAAAGCACCCCATTCCATCCCTCAAGAAGACCTCCAAATTCTCGCCTCACGGACACACGGGTATGTGGGTGCTGACCTAAGTGCCCTCATCCGTGAAGGTGGTACCCTCGCAATCAAGCGATGGCTTGCGTCTGCGACGTCAAATGACCAGAGCTCAGACGACCTTGCTATAACCCTTCCTGACCTTCTCAGCTCCCTCCCAGCGATCCGGCCGTCTGCCATGCGATCCCTCTTCGTCGAGGCGCCGCCTGTGCGCTATGCAGACATCGGCGGTCAGGCGTTCGTTATTAAAAAATTGCAAGAGTCGGTCGAGTGGCCCTTGAGACACCCTGACGCCTTCCAGAGACTTGGTGTCAAGCCGCCCAAGGGTGTGTTGCTGTACGGGCCTCCTGGGTGCAGTAAGACAGTATTGGCAAGAGCATGCGCCAGCGAGAGCGGTGTAAATTTTGTTGCCGTGAAGGGTCCCGAGGTACGGACCATGTGTCATTTCAATCTTATCTTCAACTTCTTATCTTTTAGTTACTCAACAAATTCGTCGGCGAATCCGAAAGAGCCGTGCGTGAGATATTTAGGAAGGCTCGAGCCGTGTCGCCTTCCATTATTTTCTTCGTACGTTAATGCCCTATTTTTGGTAGGCGGTCTTATCTTAGCTGGTTCGCAGGATGAAATAGATGCACTGGCGACCTCCCGCACAGCTTCGGAAAGCAATGCAGGCTCTTCACATGAAGGGGTCCTGACAAGTCTTCTCAATGAAATGGACGGCGTTCAAGAATTGCTTGGGGTGACCATCATCGCTGCAACAAACCGTCCAGATGCTATCGATTCTGCGTTGATGCGTCCGGGCCGCCTTGACCGAATTCTATACGTGGGACCGCCAGATTATGACGGCCGTAAAGACATTCTTCGTATACGTATGAACGGTATGAAGGTGGAAAGCACTGTCGATGTAGATCAGATAGCTTCAATGGTGTGTTCGCGAACCATAATTTCGATCTTCATACTGATCGATCGATGAACCAGACCGACGGTTGCTCGGGTGCAGAAATTGTGGCCCTGTGTCAAGAAGCCGCGCTCTTGACTATGCAGGATAATATGAACGCACCTTGGGTATGTTGTTCATCGTTTGCTTTTCGATGTTTGTCTTCTAAAAATTTATCTGATCGCGAAGGTTACTAACGACGCGTTCATTACCGCCGCAAAAGCAATGAAACGCCAAATAACGCCGACTATACTTGCCAAGTACGAAAAATGGAGGATTGACAATGGGCTGAGAAACTTGTAGTTACATGAATAGAAAATACCTACTCGAATGCCGTTAGTCATCGCTTATCATCGGCTTCATCTAGAACAATCTTCAGGTTAATATCTCGAGTTTCGACTGAAGGGGGACGTTTGGCTATAGGATCGTTACCCGGCGACGAAATAACCAAAAAACGGGGTTCCGTTGTAGGAACGAATAATATTTCAACAAGAGTCTGAATGTTTAGTGCTTTCACAGGCTTTCACGCGTTCGAGTCCTTGGTAATTGATGTTCCTGGCTTGATACGCGGAATTTCAACGCGGAATCTAACAATATCTTGATAAGAGGCAATTACGAAGACATGTCAGGCCAAGGCAGGTTTCCGGTTTCAGGTCCATTCCATTTTACGTCGCGCTCTTCCTTCAAATTTGAACGGAGTCACCCTCGGGCAAAACACACTGATTTACAAGATAACAAAGCTGTTTCCGACTCTGATGGAAGATTGCTTCTTCGGACCCAGTAGCGCTGCGGTGTTTCCGCGATATCAGGGAAAGGGAGGGCACCGTGAGTGTAGTGAGGTTGCAGCGAGGGGGCGGTGACAAACCGCTCACCCTGGCCTATTTCGGTACTCACACCCTAATGATGTAAAGATAACATTCTGGGGTGACGCGCTCTCGTTGACCGAGGCGCAGATAAGAGCGGTGGTGTGGAAACGAACCTTGGCCCTAGTTTCTGTGACTCGAACGAAGGTGAGGCAAGTTTGAGCTCTCCTGAATTGATGGAGTTTGAGCTTTAAGATCGAATGTAAGCACTGCAGCTGATAAGACCAAGCCATCCGAGGTATGCATAAAAGCTCAAGTAGACCTGGCTTAGAATAATAAGAAAAAGGGTTTTCTCCGTGGCGTCCAGTGATACTTAATTCCAGTTCAGGCGCAATTGTATGTATACATTGACGCTTGTAGTTATTCTCGACCACTCGTGTATTTGAAGTTCAGACATTTACGAGCTATGTATATGAGCGCCGAGCCCTCAGTTACAAGCTCAAGCAAGTTAAACAAGTCTAAATTTCATGTACGTGTTCGTTGACGGAGACCTCGAAACTTCAATCAGAAGGAAAAGTACGTTCAGCTGTGAACCACGTTAGGCGATACCGCACAGGCCTTTCTCAGCCCTTAACGAATTTCCCTACCTTGATGCAGCACCTTCTGTTAAGCTCGTCTGCCCTTGGTGGGTACGGATTGCTGGTGGCAATGCCAGTCGTTGTCAGGTCTGAGGTAAGTAGTAATCAACTTGTGATTCGCTCGCAGAGCTATTCTGAATTGGTTTGACAGCGACATATATCACGCAAGCCACTGAAGAGAGGTTTACCCTCATGTCCCAGGCTATACTGACAGCCGTGTACAGTGGTATATGAAACAAGCATTTCAGCTGAGGTGAAGCGTAAGGATGGTGGGCGGCCCGGTTGGTCGGCGTTAGGATTTCGGCCCGATAACCACGTGATACGATATCTGGAAAATGCCATCGGCGCCCCTCGTAAGTGCTTAACGCCTACCACTGAGCTCGAGAGCCTCTTGTATTCTGACCACCACCTTCACCTTTTTTGTTTGTAACCACCACCGGAGCTGCTATCATGGATGCCCGTCTGCGACGTGTGAACAAGGAAATTGCTGGTGCGTACTACTGTTCCATGGCATCGATGGGAAGATCGACAAGGCCACCTAGATTGCAAGAACGATAAAACTTCTGGCATTAAAATCGAACTTATTGACGAATCGCCATTTCATCTGAAAGGCATCTTTCCAGGCCCAGAGGGCACACCCTACGCAGGTGGCACGTTCCTTGTCGACATCATCATTCCCGAGTCATATCCTTTTCAGCCGGTGAAAATGAAGTTCATAACGAAAGTTTACCATCCAAACGTTTCCTCAGCGTCAGGTGCCATATGTCTTGATATCTTGAAAGACGCGTGGTCACCAGTTTTGACCCTCAAATCCACGTTGATATCCTTGCAGAGTCTGCTTTGCAGTCCTGAGCCAAATGATCCGCAGGATGCGGAGGTGGCGAAGCACTTTACGACGAGCAAGGGAAGCTTTGAGGACACCGCCACGTATTGGACACAGATCTATGCTGGGGGTCCCGGCAAGAAGGGCGCATCTACCGCGTCAGGCGGTGGAGACGGAAAGGATGAAGTGGCCATGGCCGGCTTAGAGAAGGCCCATGTAGATCAATTTGAGGCTCTTGGTTTCCAGCGAGGCAAAGTGGTACGTGTTTCAGCCCTCATGCGATGGAATGATGCTGATCTCGAATCTCGATATAGATTGACGTTTTGAGAAGACTAAACTATCGTGGCAAGAATGTTACGCAGATATCAGAGGATAGAGTAGTCGAGGAACTATTGAAGTGAGCTGTCGATATGACAGACTCCTTTTGGCCCGTTATTCCGTCATGCTTTGCCTTAATCCAAAGACTTTTGATAATATCCGGCAGGATCTGATCGCATGCGAGACGTTGGCAACACAATAATCCTTCTTAGCCTTGTAGCCGGCTCACTTTGCTACGACTGTACTGCATCTCAGGCTGTACTCTCAAACAAATAGCAGTTAGCTATGAAACTGGAACGTTCCACACCCGATAGGTTAATGGCAAAACCAATGTCAACTACCGGCGTTCGACAACGAGGTTACTAAGTAACAAGTTAGCATTCGAGGATTCGGGTGGGGCACGGACCCTCCTAATGAATATTCTTTTTGGCACGGAGCCGCGTCACCACTGGCTAAGTGGCGGTCTACCTATCTCCTGTGTAAATACTCATCTCGTGGTGGACAGAAATGTTCAGTGAAACTCGCTGTTTAAGCTTTGCGTCTTGCGAGAGGCAATAATTCCCTAATGGTGTAACCAGACATTTGTCGGGATGTCGTTTTGCCTTTAGGTGGGCACCCTGATTGGCGCGATCGCAAGCATTACCTTTCTTTTCTGAGATGAGTGAGCAGCATAAGTTGGTTCATTCTTGAATCAATCACCTTCGTTTTCTTGATACAGGTTCGGATCCAATGATGGGATCTATAATCGGTGCTTCAAGCACCCATACCCGCCGCATATTGCCGCCGTGCGAGTTGCCATCGATTTATCAGCTACGAAGGTTCGTCGGCGTTGTCCGTTTTGACGACCATAATGATAATGCTGAACTTAAACGGACGTGATTGTTAGGCAGCCGGACGACGGTTAACTAACAATGGAACAAAAACCTCTAACATCTGTGATGTTTGATGAGACCGGATGCAAAACATGGCTTACTCACCGTTGCTGAGGGGCACATATCCAGTGAAAATTTGTTGCATTTAGCAGTGCCGAAGCCCAGATGTATCAGTCACCTTCAACGAAAAGCCGATGCCAGTTATCGCTGACAATAATTTTTGATTAATGACTCGGGTATAGAAGAGTAGAAACTGTAGTTGGTTTTGATTCGCGTACGAAGATCTACAAGGAGGTCCCGGTCCAGGGTTCAGTGAGCACTGATCGCACAAACCTTCATAGCCTGTAGTGACGACCTCACACATGTGTCTCGTTAATCTTCAGGTTCTCACTGCCGACGAGCGTCCTCCCGCTCAGCTCATTTCAATGTGCGCGCTGATGGGTTTGGTTTTATTATCAGTTTTCAGGTGGCCACCGGTCTTATAAAAGGTTGGAGAACCTCATCAATCGCTACAATTCAACACCGACATGGCCTCTCAATCCGAAGAGAAGAAGCGTCGTTTACCTCGTGCATGTGATATGTGTAAGAGAAAGAAAAGTAGGCCTTTCATATTCTGGAAATGTGGAATTCGCTGACAAGCTTTTCGCCCTCAGTTCGATGTAGGTCGAAGTTTGTCCTGTCTATCAGAGTGCGAGTTTCATAATAATCCACAGGCGATAGCGACCAAATGCCCGGCAAACGTTGCTCAAACTGCGTTGCTTTCAACCTCCAGTGCACTCATGTAGAGGCCATGAATGTAAGTGCCGTCCGTGCCATGGAGTCATTCTTCATGTCTCATTTTCCTCAGAGTTTGGGCAGCGCCAAAGGGTACCTACCCGTCCCTTCACTCGCTTCGAAGCTGAGCTAAAATGCCCCTTTTAGATATGTACAGACGCTGGAAGGACGACTCGACAAAATGGAAGAGCTTTTCAAACACGTTAGATCACTCTTACTTCTTAATTATGCACTCACAGACGTTGTTCATCAGAGAGTCCCCGGTTTCAACTTGGATGCGGAGCTCAGGGAAGAGATCCGAAGAAGGTTCCTCTGCCTTGCAGGTCAGGAGAGGCGATCAAGACCAAGATGTCGCTCGTCTTAGCGAGAATCTCAGCAGGACTCTTTCCATCCGTCCTGATACGGCATTTTTTGGAATGTCTTGGTGCGTGTGATATTTTCGTTGGTGGCGGTTCATCGTCTTACTATCCTTTTACAGTGTACGTTCGACAATCTACCGCTTAGTTCAACCATTGATTTTGTTCTAGGGTTTACATCTCCTGCCCTCCATCATCCAACGCAGACAGCAGTATTTCGGAAGAGAGAGAACCACCTCTAATGAACTGCTCGTTCGACGAAGAGAACAGTTCTGGAACCGCCAGTCTGTGAGTGGAGCGTCTCTTCTTATACTTCCCGTTGGTCTTTACTAAAAATTTCCAGAAATATCCCATGCGGATGAACGACACTGTGCCGGTATACGTCTTCCCGGATCCTGATCTAATGCTAACTCTTGTCACACTGTACTTTACTCATTGTAACTCCTACCTTCCGCTCCTACATCGCCCTACTTTTGAAAAGGCGATGGCGGACGGAGAGCACTGGACCGACCACCTTTATGCTGGGACCTTACTTCTCGTATGCGCCCTCGGTGCACGACACTCCAACGATCCAAGGATATTCTCTACTCAGCCAGGAGGAAGCGAGGCAGGCTGGAAATATTTCGAACAGCTGACATCGTTTCAGACAGCCTTGCAAGACCGCACCTCTACGACTCTTTATGAGCTGCAGATTCATTGTGTACGTTGTTTTCTGTTCAAAGCCCACATTGACGAAGCCTGAATTCTTTTTTGCAGCTGTCGGTCTTGTATCTCCAGGCAGTCGGGCTCTGGGAAACCGTAGCAACTCAAATTGGTCTGGCGTTACGGATGGCGCAACAGATTGGGGCACATGTTCATAAGAACCGACCTCCTAATGCTCGCGACGAAGCATGGAAGCGCGCCTTTTGGTATTTCAGAATCGTGTCCTTCTTGGCTCCTCAAACTGACCGTAATGCAGGGTGCTGATATTTCTGGATGTGTCTCATGCCTGTCATTATGGCCGGCCTGTGGCCCTTCGCTATGAAGAGTCAGTTGTTGGCTGTTATTTAATTACACGCATTAACACATTTTAGTTTTGACATTGGTTTTCCTCTGGAATGCGATGACATCTATTGGAACCATCCAGATCCAGCGAGGAGATTTCGACAGCCGGCTGACAGGCCCTCTGCGCTATCATTTTTTGTCTGTCTTTTGAAGCTGGTCAACACCATCGCCTACGTAAAGAGAAGTATCGTGAGTTTCTGATAGTAACTGTCTGAGGTGCACACGATAATGTTACACCCCCTTTCTTTCAGTACCATACTCGTAACCCGATGATTCTCATGGGAGGGCAGCGACGTCCACCGGAGACCGAAATTGTGTCAAGTTTGGACGCTTTTTTGAATCAGTGGTTGCAATCTGTCCCAGAGCATCGTAATTCTTTATCTTTCATTATATTTTTATCTATCACTGAATGGTATTTGAAGTGCGATGGAACCCGAACAACCAAGACGGTCTATTCTTCAATCAATCGGCTCTTCTGCACATCACGTATCATTACACCAGAATTTTGGTCCACAGACCATATCTCCCGGCTCCACAGTCAATCGCCACTTGCAGGGACGCGGCATTGGCTACCCTTGACATTGTTGAGGCACAGAGACGCAGGGGACACATACAGTCGATGCATCTAGTGGTATGTCATCTCTACACCTCGGAAAATTAGATGCTCAGGCGGATGTCAGTCATGTGTCAATTCGACAACACTAACCATGTTGCTAATCCTGTGGAACGGCGCTGAGGACCCGTTCAAGACCCGAGAAATACAGCGTGTTGCTATCTGTATGGACATGCTGAAGGGGGTAGAAAATAGGTAAGACCTGTTCTGCTCTGAAATTGCATGCCTACTTACACTCCTGTTTTAAGGCTACCCATGGCTGGAGCATTCTGGTAAGCACAGTCACGGTGAACGCGGTTTTGTTTGATAACCCGCGAATTATAGGGATGTTATAGCGGAGCTTGTCTCGCCAGACACGTCTCAGTCCTCCTCACGACGATCAAGGCAAGGTTCCAGAGATTCTGCAGGATCTTCACACTCCCAGCCAGCGTTTTTATACCCAAATGTACGGATAAACCCCGAACAGCAAGGATCGAGCGCTAGCACCCCAAGCAACTATCCAAGTCGCCCAGGCCCATGCAACGAGAGCTAGCCATAGTCACCAGGGCCGTGCTTCTTAGTCCATCGAGTGAGTCAATGTGCTATTTTTGCTGATCGTCTGTGCTAATCATGATGTTGTTCCATAGTAATCCCTTCTTCCATCAATAAGCCTGGAACATCGGATACTTAATTTGTGACTCGCTCCCTCGTGTTTCGCCGTACTCGCCATAGAAATAGATAGACTAGATCTCATAGAGCATAGAATTATAGAGCATAGAATCAATATATCGAAATATTGTACCAAACATTCTTCAGAAAATATTCTATGTAATTTCCGTCCGGAGAAGATAGATAGATAAGAAGAATTCAGGGCAGTTTATGTAAACTTTAGTTATCTATCTATCTTTTTGCTATCTTTAGCATTGTTGATCGAATCGGCCGCAAATCCGAATCCAACCTATCCAACCCAGTTGCTGCCAGCAACTATATTTATTCTAAGCTACAAGGCTCACCGTCCGTCTTATCAGGAACGGTACATGTTTTCAACGCTCCGGTTCGAGTCAGCTGCAAAGCTTCTGAGTCATCGAAGGAAGCTATTTTTATATCATGGAATCGGATCCGGACCCGGAACGCCTGGCCCCCTTCGTGCCACCATCATTGTGCATTATAAAGCTTCACCGAAAGCACTCCTCGTTCCCATGGTCCATTCTTCTTCGTGACAATGAAGCTCGAACGCGCTGGGGACAGCACTGACGAATTTCCTCGGTTTACTAAAGACTTCGGCTTCTTGCCCATTCCTCATCGTCTGCGATATGACCCTGAAAAGCCTTTTCACTTCGGGCTTTTGCTCAATATTTCCTTTGGTTTTGCTAGCACGTTTGGTGAGTATTTCGATCTTCAGAAGAAGTTCACAAGTGATCTGACTTTGTGACTGCAGTGGTGGCGAACTTGTACTACTGCCAACCGTTGCTAAGTTAGTCGCTTTTTTCAGAAGTTAATCCCAGAAAACAAACTGATTTACCGATATATCAGTCGAGATGTCCAAATCCTTCAATGTAACCTACGATGAGGTCTCAACGTGGGAATTTTCTGCTCTGGTTGAAAGTCCATAAACTAACTAGTGTCCTATAGAATTCCAACTTTGGTACAAGCAGGGCACGTCGTGTTTTCCGGATGCCGTCATCGTGATGTTAATCATCTATCTACAGTTATGCAGTTGGCCTTCTTCTGCTTTCACCTCTTGGTGACCTCGTTCGGAGACGCGGACTGATCCTGGTCCTCGTAACGCTGTCCGCCTCTCTCAGCATCCCCCTCGCTATTACCAATAAACTCGTCGTTTTCGAAGTCTTTTCGTTTTTTGTTGGCGTTGTCACAGTTACTCCACAAATCCTTCTTCCCCTCGCCGGCCGACTTAGCACCGCCCGAGCGTCGCGCCTCTGCTCTTTCGGTCGTTTTGTCTGGGCTCCTTCTGGGAGTCCTCATCGCACGAGTTATATCCGGTGTGATTGCCCAATTCACAAGCTGGCGAGTCGTCTACTACATGTCAGTCGGTGTCCAATTCCTTGTTCTCGGAGGAAGTTATCTTGTTCTCCCCGATTATCCGGCAAAGAACAAGGACATGACCTACTGGAAAATCTTATGGACGATGGCAAAGTTTGCATTCACAGAACCCATTCTCATACAGGCGTGTTTGACCAACATAGCCAGCAGCGCATCTTTCAGCAACTTCTGGGTCACACTCACTTTTCTGCTTGGTAGTCCGCCTTATAACTATACAACGTTCGGCCCCTTCTGCTCTACTCTTGACTTGGTACTGATGTTACTGTTAACAGATTAGTGATTGGTTTATTCGGTCTTGTAGGAATGTTTGGTGTAGCGATGGGACCCTTAATCGGTCGGACTATCGATAAACTCATTCCCTGGTATGCGTCGCTCATTGCGATCATTGGCATGGCGTTATTCCAAGCCATACAAGTTGGGGCAGGGGGCATCAATATTGCTGCCGTGATCATCGCAACCTTCGGACTGGATGTATTTAGGCAAATGCTGCAGGTTTCATTGGCTACGTCGATCTTCAGGTGAGTTCGCCAGCTTGTGACCCTCAGCGTCCTTCTGAGGTATTATACCAGTATTGCCCCCGAAGCTAGAGCGCGTCTCAACGCTGTGTACATTCTGTCTGTGAGTCTGTGTACATCTGTTTGTTTATCATCATACTCATGGAGACAGCTCTTCATCGGACAAGTAATGGGAACCTCTGTAGGATCCGAGGTGTTCATAAAGTATGGATGGCGAGCTGGTGCAGCTTTGTCATTGGGCTGGTCAGGATGGCAGCTGTTCATGCTGCTACTGAGAGGACCCCATTGCGAACGTCGTACTTGGTTTGGATATCAGGGAGGCCTTGAGCCTCGGAAGAGCGTGGTCGAAGGACGAAAGCGTCTAGAGGCCGAACAAAGCAACGATGGTGAAAGAACAGCAAGGAATTCTGGAGAGCAAGAAAAGGAAAGACGAGATAACGATACCGTGGTATGATACAAACTCAATCATTTGATGGCTATAGACTACATTAGATATTAATGACGCAGGCCTTTTTTTTGAACTCCATAACGCAGAAACCATGGAGTGCGATGACTCGAGCATGTTCTAGAAGTCTCGTACGGGGTATCACCTTTGAGGGTTAGACCACGGAAGTCCCTCATCTCCGTAAACACAGAGAAGTAACGACTGGTAAGGCTACTCACCAAATGCACTATACTACCGTAGCAAGCCTTCCATGATTATAGATATTCGGCTATCCTTCGTGGTTGCAAGGGGTGTCTGGCAGAGTGGCTTGAGAGCCTGCAGGGCGGAACGGGGCGGGATATCCGCGGTAAGAGGCGAAAGCATAAAAACTCCGTATGTGCAAATGGTAGTAGATTCTATGTCGAAGGGTACTTGCAATTTAAGATGACAGATTCAGAAGGGACGTGTCAAGTTCGCCATCAAACGATTAAAGGTTGGAACATTGCACCTATCCGACACCTCCGAGAAACATACGGTTTTTCCCATACGAGAGAGCTCGAGCCGAACTATATTATTTCAACCAGAAGTGCACTCGACTCGGACCTCTATAAATTTAAAAGAATTTTTTGAGGAAAAAAGTCGAATATAAAATTCAAGAGATGTTTACCGGCATATTCCTCCTTATGATGCGGCCACTCGTCTGGATATCTGATCAAAATGGTAGAATATTGTTATTCGTTAAGCGATCTGTCAATGGAGAACACGGATCTGTGAATCGAGACAGAAAAAGACCTCCCGAAAAGGTACGAATATCAGTGGTGCAAAGGACCATGTTTAGGCCTCGGGCTCCACGTCGCAAGGGTTGACTAGAGATGGTACCGGCGGCCTAGGTACTTACTTAGAATTGAAAGCCATTCGAAAAGACCTGCACCACATGGATGTCAGACCTTAAAGTAACTAAAAGAGGAAACGGCCCGGTAAATGCCGACTGATCCGATCGTGACTGAACCGCGATGAATTTGAGCCTTGAACCACTCAGTCGCCACTAGGAAGGCGGCCCAGATGGGACAACAAACATGGCGGCAATGCGCAACGAGATTTAACGAGTGTTCTTCGCTACCTTCATATCCACGTCATCAAGGAAACTGGCCCTCATCACTTCAAAGTTTTCTTCACGCTATTTTGTTTCCATCGTGCCAGACTCTTGCCTCAGCGCTCTGTCATGTCTTCTATCTCACTAGAGAAAGCTAATGTCAACACTATCTTGTTTTTCTTAGCCCGCTGCTAACTCGTTCCCGTTTTAGTTTGTGGCCTTGGTGCTTGAGGCACTGCTATACGGTCTCCCTCTTTGATGCCTATGGCTATTCCCTTCTGACAAATTTGATATCAGGCTCGTTTACTGTTCTATTTATCGCCGCCCTTTGGGTCATCTTCCAGAAGCGATCAGGAATCAACGTGAATTTGTTGTCGACCGTGATCATCATTTGGATATTAGCAACAGTGGTTAGTTTCCCAGGATTTCCTCATTTGCTTATGGTTTTATTTCTTTCCCAGCATCTAATATTGGACATAGTCCGTGCCGTGGAGGCATTTGTTGACACTGACGGCACCGCGCTAGATTACTATTCGAACCTTTCAAATCCGTTGCAGGCGGCTAAAACAGCAATCTATGTCATTCTGACCCTTGTTGGGGACGGGTTTGCCGTGAGTAGATGTATTTTGCATCTTTTCGCTTCTCTCACACTCATATCAAAATTTCTCAGATTTATCGCTGTTACGTTGTGTGGAATCGCAAGTGGTATATCATTCCGGGTCCTCTCTTACTACTGTGCGGAACAGGCGGTGAGTATCCTTGATACAGAGCTCGTATGTTCTGATCACAAATCTTTGTTTCAGTAGGTGGATTTGGTGCTACCGTAGCGTTCTCCCAGGCAGCACCTGGGACGGAAGTGTTTCTACCTGATATCGTTCCTTGGATCACGAGTTTCATCTCGATGACCTTATGCACTAATGTCGTTTGCACTTGTGAGTTGGAACGCTGAAACTTTGCCACTGATCTGACAAATCTACAACATGATCATAGCTCTCATCGCCTATCGAATCCTAAGCATTCAACGAGCAGTCCGTGGCCTAACTCAAGTAAACACAGCTCGTTCTGCTCTTATGATGATCCTCGAATCTGCCGCTGTATACTCGGCCTCCGTGGTTTCGTTAATGATTACCTATACCCTCAATTCTAATGCTCAATACACAGTCCTTGACCTGGTGAGCTCCGAGTCTCTTGTTCGGGTGGCATAACAACGTCTCTGACCCTTATCCAGACTGCCCCATTAATCGGTATCACCTTCACAGCCATCATCCTTCGCGTCAGTCTAGGCATCAGCTCACGCGACCTGACTGCTTTCTCGCAAACCGCCTCGGATCGCCCTCAACGGTTATCTAGGAATCGTCGAGCTCCAGTTGCAGTCAACGTTAGCCATCTCGTTGAGATGGATGTCGACGAATATCCCCTTCACAGGCGGGATGAGTGCTCGTCTACAAAGTTTCCAGCTGTCTGATCGAACATATTTTCCAGCTATCCATCATAAAGTTCAGAATAATTCACGCTTACTGAATCTCTTGGTTGTCCCCTCCTTGCATATCTCTCACGGTTCTCGCTTAAGGTCATTCGCCCTGCGGCACACTGCTTGTGTAGCGCTATAAAATACCCATCTTTGTTACCCTACGCTGATGTTTTTCCTGCCCTGATGGGATCGAACCTGAGACCAGATGGCCGTGGCGCAGTTCAAGGGACCTATTATGAGCAGGGCTGATGGAGGGATAGTACCAAGTACAAGGAAACAACAATAGGGGAAGCGCCGTTCACACAGGCGTGTACACCGCGACGCTGCGATCTGGAAGCTCGTTAAAATCTGGGGCTTGTCAGGGACACGGGACACGGAAGGAACTGGCTGAAGGGGCAGGTTGGGCTAGCAACTTTGCACTTGAATTGGTGCAGCGACAGGTTCGCCCTAGGATCAACACTAGATCCTCAGTACACTTTCAGCCGTTTTCAGTGACAAATATTGCTTTTCGACGGACCATTAAGCAAGCATGACAGACGCGTCTGTGGCGTGGGAATATCTCCGGAAATCTCCTTTTTCTCTCTTGCCAACCCCCTTTCCCATTGACTGCGAAAACAAAATGTCTACAACCGATTCAACGTTCCGTAAAATACGCATAGAACTCGTTCGAAGGGAGAATTATTTTTCTCCTGTTCCCATATCCGACTGTACCTTTGACTCGCTACCCGAAGGAATTCTCGAAACAGACCACCCTCGCTTCATGCGCAGGCCAATGACGCTCGATGCTCTGTGCCGCTATGGCGAGGAGGATTACACCAACGATCGTCCCATTCACTTCGTTGCGTGCTTCCATGGATCCAAACGCCGCGATCCCAACACTCCTCGTTTCGCAATCAAGATGGCAGTTCACGTCGAGTTTGGCCCGGGTAGTTGTCCGGATGACGTTAAAAAAGATCTGATCAGGGAAGCCACTTTTCATGCGACCAATCTCAAGCACCTGCAAGGCAAGATTGTTCCCATCCATTACGGAATATGGACTGCAGAGACGACCTGGGGGGGCACCGTTGTCTGCTCTATCACGGAACACCGCGGAATTCCTTGGCGTTCCGGTGGGCCATACGACACACCTGAGAACAGGTAAGTACTTAGGGCGCACCTCTACTTTGATACCAACTGAACTGCGGGTAGGATGGCATTGGCGTCTATGATGCAGGATTTGCACTGCTCAGGATTCTGCCATGGACAATTAGGCTCTGGAATCAAAGATCACCTTCTGTGGGATCCGCGTCGCAACCAACCTCTGATTATCGATTTCAAGGACGGGAAGCTTACCCCGTGCGACCACAAACTACCACTGACCACCATGGACTCGTTACCCCTTAGTTGGATGCTATGCTCGGAGCTCATAGAAGTGGCATTTTATCTCAAGCTGTGGGGAGATAAGAAGTGTAAGAACTATTTCAAAGTACAACTCGACTTGCCCTGATAGTCTTATTCTTTTCACAGTCAAGGACGATCCAAAAGCACACGAGCTGCTACAGGATTACGCGTCTCACTTGTGCAGAGAAAGCTGTACGCTAGCTGCTCCTCGCCGTCGCTGTAAGAGATAGCTATATGCGAGCGAATTCAGATTATCTTGAACAAATTTAGCATGCCATTGCTAGCGCGAGGTCCAAGGAACTAAGCAGGAGCATACTGACTACCGCAAAGGTTAGGTGTCCGTCACATGAAGTTCCGGTAGCTTATATAAATAAAAAGAGGCCAAGGTTTGCGTTGTAAACCGATAGTTCGAATGTGTATTTTGAAGGGATTCTCGAGATCTTCCACAGGCGCGCACGCAGAAATTTCTAGAGCTGTGACCATGCTGGCTCTCCCTTCCCATGTCGTTATTGCCAACAGATCAAAGTACATTGCATTGCAGGCAGAATCAACGATGCAGCGTACTAAACATCATACCGACTTCAAAGCCAAAGAGAATCCAGCCGACACTCTGAGGAACCATACTCGACATCAACACGAAGCCCCTCATTCTCCAACGAATCTAACCCATATGTTTTAACTGCTTTATGATCCGACTGTCATGATCTGCGCACATCAGCATCAACGAAACCGCCTGCGTCTCCATGCGTTTCCTCAGGACATCCACCACTGTCTTCGCGTACATCACAAAGTTTGGCGAAATAGTTATCGCCAGCTCGCACAACCTAGGGAGGGTTCTAGGGCACATGAGCTGATGAAAAAGGGAGAACACGATGTTCTCCCGGTTGACGTGAACCGTCAGTTTCTTCACCGAAGATAAATCGTCTAGACGGACGCCAGACGACGTATCGGTAACGAAGCTCTGCAGCTTACACGCCGACCTAAGGATGAATGCTGTCAATACGTCGGACTCGGCCCTGCATCCTGCAATCCTCAACGTCTGTAGTGTCGGAAGGGTGACGGTGTCCAATATTTGGGTGTCGTTGGTGGAGAACCAGATGTTTCGCTCGTTTGTGACACGGATTGGAGAGGACGACTGGAATATGGGTCTATACACAGAAATATGGCATTCGGTGATGGAGGGAAAGGACATGATGTGCTCAACGTCTGAGAGATGAGTTAAGGTCGCCGAAAGATGGGTGAGTCGTCGCTCGTCTATCGGTGTTTGAAAGAGCACGGAACGACGGAGGTCTACTCTCCGAAGAGAGTCAGCCACGGCGAACGTATCGGTGGAACGCAGAAGGCCGTTGGTACCCACATCAATACATACTTCCTCCAGTAAGGACAGTTTCCTGGAGACGACAGATAGTTGCTGCAAAAGCGCGTCGACATCACGACTTGGCAATCCGGACGCATCGATCTTCATAAACCTCCATCGGGCACAGTATTGAGGAAAATGTCCAGCAGGTTGTCCCTTTGGGAGAGTGCGTTTGAACGTCAACGCTATACTCAGTGGGTGGCTCCCTGAGCGTCGCAGAGCTTTGGATAAGACGGAATCAGGGATGAAGGCAGATCGCCATAGGTCCAAAAGCACACTTACATTGCTTCTGTATCGACCTGCGTACGGACATTTCTCCAGCCTCAGACTACGACCCGTCGCCATTAGAATGTTTTGTCGTCGTTCTGTGGATGTGAATAAAAAAGGGTAACGTACACGCCTGGCGCCCTTCACAATATACTTGTGACCACCTCATAGAGGTTTGTCAGGGTGTGGCGTGTCGTGTATGAAAGCTCATTGTCACAGCTAAGGAACCATTCGACGTGGCATGGATGAAAGCATGGGTAGAGCCTTTCATTGTTGTCGTAGCACACAACGTAGCACCCGGCCCTTATCCCATCCATAGATTGATGCCGAGTGGTCTGTTGCTTTCGCAAAGGGTGCTTGCTGTGAAAAGAACTGTAGAACACCAAGTTGCAGAATACGACAAGAAAGGTTGTTTGGGCCACAGTGGGATCATACAAAACGAGGCGGTACAAAGAGCGGGGAAATGCAATGCCCCGATATTCAATTCCATGGCTTCCATAAGGTCGATCTCATCTCCGCGATATGCACAGGCATCCGCCCACTCTGCTGATTAGATCATATGCATGCCAAGTATAGAACCGGCATTCCACCCTAAAATATTAGGACTCACCCAGTTCCTCCTCATGATCCGCGCACCATTTCATGAAGTCTCGATTGATATCTGTCGTGGCAGCTTCGGCTGCATCCAAGTAAGCTTGTTTGCGCTGTTTTCTGGTAGCTTTATCCACCTAGACCGGGAGCATAGTACCAATCAGAGACTATTTCATGTACATTATGGATGCAACATGCCGTGCGATCAAACAAGTCATTCGTCATTGGGGGTGTAGCGTCGGAAAGGAGCGTCTGGTAGGAAGCATTATAATCTGGAACCTAGTCGGCAATGTTCGGTCATACCTGCCACTTTCTGAATTCTGCAGCTATGGGATGTTCGTCAGATTTATGGGGATTGGTCGAGCTAGAGCTTGTCGTTGATCCTGCGGTTGATGACATGTTGGAAGAGGAGAAGCCTGGAGGAAGTGACTAAGCAGCCCGCCCACCACACACCAGCATGACAATTATGTAACGCTTCGTAATCCCGATCGAGCCTAGTTGTTTATTTCATTCCACAAGTACTTACGCTGTACCGTAGGCCTTTTCCAAACCACCACTATGTCTTCCGTATCGCCCTCTAGCACTTCGCAAATATCCAACGACATTGACTCGGGAGTATTTTCTGCTTTTTGTTTCTGTGATTCCACAACTAATTATCGCGCTGACTACCAGACTATTACAATATCGAAAGCTCTGCCTAGCCTTGGATACTACGTGGAAGACCGAAACGTACGACACCTTCACCGCCCTTTCTCACTTTCTGGAAATCCTCGAGTCCGACGAATTAAAAACAAAATACCTCCTTCTACGTTTATCGATTGAAGAGTTTCACGCGGCCCTGGAAAGCCAACATTTTCCTCGAACATATTCGTGCGAAGGTTTTGTACTCGCGGTACTTGAAGCGTCTGGGCCTCCCTCCTATCTTGTCGATTACTACCAAACAATCCCCTCAGCGGATGGATCTATCCACAGCTTCGCTATCGCTTGTAGCTGTCTTCAATCTGCTCCCCATGCCGCCTTTATCGATTCCTCCTTCAAATACCTGGTGACATTTCAGACAGATCGTCAGGTCTTCCTGTTTAAGGACCATCGAGATCATCTGCCGGCATCCTTTGAGCGACTACCACCCTTGCCTATCATCTATTCCCCTGTGGTCTCTGTATCTATTCCGCCTTCTTCTCCTTCCTATTTTCCAAAAAAGTCAGAAAACGCTCGGCCCACAAAGCTCGTTTCCCAACACGATCTCCTTCGTCAGCCGTTTCTTGCACTTGAGCGCGATGAACGATTCGTCCTCCTACGGATTCGCCGTCACGAACGCAACATTATGCAGGCCGTATTTCCCTTGACACGCGTCGTCGTCGGCTTACTATCGAAGATTGGCTGAATAAATCATCAACTTCGTTTGAGCTGAACTCTTCACTGCCAGTCTCTGACATAAAGTCTAGTCTGAACAAGTTGGCTTCTCATAATTCGACGGCTTTTCCGCTCGCAAAGCAATTTATGATTGTCGAGCTGGCAGAGGATGTAGCGAATCTACCTACTTCAGACGAATCCAATACGCATAAAATTGACAGGACAACGTCAGCCCCGTTCTCGCGGAACGCAACCGAACGAATTGTTAGGAAGGCATACGGAAACGGCGATAATGTAAGTGTTTTATACAACAATTCGGGCCCTTTGAATGCGCTTATTCCCTTCTCAAGATAATCTCTGCAGAACTAGCTCCTGAATCCCAACAGAATCAGAATACCGTTGCTAATACTAAGATTTGGCTTATCGAGTTCAAAGATGAGGATAGTCGACTACAAGGCGAATCAATATATTCCGAGCGTCGCCAGAATGCACGCCTCTTTTCCTCGTCGCTGTTCGCCGCCGGCTTCGAGCGCAAGCCCTAACAGTATGGTCGAGGCCGGAGGTAAGAGAGGGGCGTTGTATTTGTATGACATTACCCATTCTGGCAGCTACCTTCTGTAACACTTTGAGACGGGCTTGAATGTTCAAGTATCATATACGGCGTGCCTGAAGATTTGGAGCAGCGTTACTGATGGTGACTCCTCTGGCAGTCTTTCTCTTTGCGTTAGAGCTTGTGCCAATTGTACGGTTATCTGACAAATCCATAAGGTTTATTTGAGTTTTATGCTGCAGGGGGAATTTGGAAAAGGCGTTAGGGAGGGTTCAAGAAAGTTTTCGGCCTGCTCGAACTATAAACGCGAGAGCATTGGTTTGCTACTCCGTGTTTTTCAAGGATAGAATTGCTGAAGCCGTCTGAAGGATTCGACACAGTGCTTGCATCATATTCGTTACAGCGCGCATCTTGTATTTTTACGGACGTTCAGCCTGAGGTTCATCAAGTTCAGAGTTTGGAAAGCATCTTGCCTCATCTTGCCATCATTTCTTATTCACGCCATGAAGAATCTTTACTCCGCGCGACACACTCAACAGTGTGATCACAATGGTATGAGCCTTCGTGGCCACAGCACATGGCTCGCCATGTCAGGGCTGTGGGCCCGGCCGTTCCTTATTGGGACCTTGTGCCAGTTACAACACCAACAACACCATCAGTCCACGACGGCACTACGAGAATAAGAATCGAGTGATAGCACAGTCTGGCCGCCATCACTGTAAGAGACTACTAACACGAGCGAGCTCAGAATGTTATCTTGAACAAAGTTAGCAGCCTAGTGCGAGGTCCAACAAACCAAGCAAGAACTTATCATAAAGCTCGTCCATCACATGAAGTTCTGGGGGTTCAAGAAGGTAAGACTGTTGGGTCGTGTATCCACAGCAGCTACAGCTGACATAAGAGGGAAGATAGCTGTAGGTACTTCTAAGGATACACTGAAATCATTCTCGGGTGCGTGTAAATTTCCGAAATAGGGACAATTCATCTTGTTCCCTCATATTTCGTGAGTGTCAACGTATCAAAGTATATTGCATTTGCAGCTAAGACTAACAATACAATGTACCAACTTCAAAGCCAAAGAAAACCCAGCCGACAGTCTGAGAAACCATAGTCAACATTAACACGAAGCCCCTCAGCCCCTCATTCTCCAACAAATCTAACCCACACTGCTTCAACTGCTTTATGATCCGATTGTCATGATCTGCGCACAACAGCCTCAACGAAACCGCCTGCCTTTCCATGCGTTTCTTTAGGATATCCACCAGCATCTTCGCGTACATCACGAAGTTTGGCGGGATAGTTATCGCCAGCTCACACAACCCAGGGAGGACTCTAGGGGACATGACCTGATGGAAAAGGGAGAACACGATATTCTCCCGGTTGACGTGAACCGTCAGTTTCTTCACCGAGGATAAATCGTCTAGACGGACGCCAGACGAAGTATCGGTAACGAAGCTCTGCAGCTTCCACGCCGACCTAAGGATGAATGCTGTCAATACGTCGGACTCGGCCCTGCATCCTGCAATCCTCAACGTCTGTAGTGTCGGAAGAGTAAGGGTATCTAATATTTGGGTGTTGTTGGTGGAGAACCGGATGATTCGCTCATTCGTGACACGGATTGGAGAGGACGACTGGGATAAGGGTTTATACACGGAAAGATGGCATTCGATGAGGGAGGGAAAGGACATGATGTGCTCAACGTCTGAGATATGAGTTAAGGTCGCCGAAAGATGGGTGAGTCGCCGCTCGTCTATCGGTGTTTGAAAGGGCACGAAACGACGGAGGTCTACTCTCCGAAGAGAGCCAGCCACGGCGAACGCATCGGTGGAACGCAGAAGGCCGTTGGTACCCACATCAATGCATACTTCCTCCAGTAAGGGCAGCTTCCTGTAGACGACGGATAGTTGCTGCATAAGCGCGTCGATATCACGACTTGGCAACCCAGACGCATCGATCTTCATAACCCTCCATCGGGCAGAGTATTGGAGGAAAATGTCCAGTAGGTTGTCCTTTGTGAGAGCACGTTTAAACGTCAACTCCATGCTCAGTGGGTGGCTTCCTGAGCGTCGGAGAGCTTCGGCCAACAGGTGTGGATGAACACCGGGGAGCGGGGCGAATATGGTAGACCACAAGAAGGGAGAGGCCATCATAGCATCGCGCCACGAGCCGCATACCTAGCCTAATAACCACGGCGCGTGCCATTCCCGGTCCACTCCGAGACCGCACATCCAAGAAAATATCTCCTGGAGCATATCGCGCGGTAGACCACGAACTGGGGCAAGTGCTGAGCGGCACATTGTTGCACGCAGAGTGAGAGCATCTCGTTTGGTTTCGAGTTGAGCTATTGAGGTGCTGAGAAGAGCTATTTCTTCCTCTGCCGTTATGAGGGCTTCATGGATCCATGACCTGTCGGAATCGGGCAGGAAACCGGCACTACGAACAATGTGCACGAGTCGGTGGTCCGCCATACTTCAATACAATGCTCATTAGTAAAGTGATCATCCTGTCGGTGAAAATACACTCACAGAAGAGTATCAATGAGAGTACTCGACGAGATGCGGGATTGAGAAAGGGAGAGTGGGGTCAGTAAAATATCCACATCAACGCCCGGGTTTACGGGGTCTCAAAAATACTGGGCGCTCAGAGACCGCAGTGGCGAACGCATGGTGCACAGAAAGAGTATCATGGACGCCCAAAAGAAAGAACTCGGGGCCTCGAACGCGTATGTGGCGTGAGCGCATTAACTTTCTTCCGCTATCCTTGCTTTCTAGACGGGGCTGGGACCAGCGTGGGCCCATGATACGAACGTATTTTGCTACTTATGAGTGTAAGTGCGGTATGCCGGATGGGCGGTGATGATGGATGGGATATCACGGAACCAAGGTCCAGACCATTCATGGTTTGTAAGCTGATGATGGGCATGCTGGTTCACTGTAACCATAAATACGCGCTCGGCCATGCTGTCCAATATTGGGAAATAAAAATGAAAACGTGGAGTGACGTCGGACCAGTGGTGGTGGTATTGAGATAATACGCAAACAGGCATATTTTCCATATTGGCCTCAGCAGGGATTGTGGACGCCCATCGAGTCTAAACCCTACGCCTCCAGCTAGCAACTTACAGTCGTCTAGACGGAAAAGAGAGAATCCGCCCGAACCGTACGACTCCATCTCGACACCGTATGAGGGTGAAGTATAGAGTCGTTCCGGAAGAGATGACAAATTGCACCCCACACCACTAGTTCGCGCCAGTGCCGCACCGCATCTGTACAGACGTTCATTAGTATCAGAATTTTTCACTGATGGTATAAGAGAATCAGTATAACTAGGATTATGAAAGAGGAACATCGCAGGCGATAGCCCAACTCTCCATATTTGGTCGATGTATATCATCATAGAAGCAGAATAGAAGGTCTACATACTGGAAAAGAGGTACGTCGATTCGTAACTTGGCTTTCGGAGGCCGTATGTTACGGTCTTCTAGGACAATGTAAGAAACGATAAGCTTCAAGCAGCAGAAAGAGCGCACCATGTAAACCCAGCGCAGGGCCTAGATAGCTGAGGGACCTGTCTTCGAGATAATCGAATCCATTCTACGGTCCGACGACATTTTATCTCTGGGATTAAGATGGAGCGGCAGATGAGTGACAATGACCTCTGCATCGAGCATTTCGAGGTGTAGCGCTAAGTCGAAGATGCTGATAGGTCGAATCACAACACTGACTACGCCGGTGCCATACTGCATCTGCGCAGAAGTCGTTAGCATCAAGAATGAACACCGAAGATGACGAGAATCAGGATAACTAGGATTGTTATAGAGGAACATCGTGAGCGAGGGCCCAATTCTCCGTTTTGGTCGATATGTATCATCCCAGAAGCAGAATAGAAGGGTTACACACCAGGTATGGCTTTCTCCGTGATAACCTGAGCACGGTTGCATGTCTTTGAGGAAAAGACTCCTTATCGAGTAGTAGGGGTGCAGACAGCGCGCAGTAAGCAAAGGTCGCCTGAGGAAACAATAATCAGTCTCTCTATCGTTGCCATGGAAAGAACGGACATACCAACGCAATTAATACTCACTGGTCCTTCTATTAGCATTCATATGATTAATATCCATTGCTATCGCCGGACTGTTGAGGTAGTTTTCGAACGATCTGAAAGCTCTCTTCTTCACTCGCGGCCGGCTATGTCCTACTCACGCACGAGCTTCTTCTGCCGTAGCAGATGTCCGACGCTGGGATAACTGGATCAGCAAAATGCTTCTTGAAGTCGACGAATCCTCCCGACTTGTAACCGTCCATGGGCCAGGAAAAGGAATTGAAGGATTGCCTGACCAAGTAGGCTCCCAAACGGCCTCGCAGTTACCTGGATTGAAGGAAACTAGGCGCCGGTGTGTTCGCTGCCGATCTCCCAACGAAAAGTCGGTCAAGCCAGGCTATTCAGTATCTAAACTCAAAACTCAAAATAGAAACCTGCTGAAACGGCAAGCACGACCTTGATATAGTTAGTGAGACTGGAAATACACAGATATACGAAACAGAACATACCGCAACTACACCCAAAACAATATCTAGATGGGGTATGAAGTAACTGTACTCATTCTGAATATCAAAAAGCATACAGGGCGCGATGAGACTTACCTCAGAGGAATTCAGGTATTCTGTCGCTAAAAAAAAATTCCGACACCGTATTGATGCTGATGGCGTCCAGACGAGGCGCATACATCCACTTTGCGCAGCCGTTGCAATCTTCAACGTCGCATCTGCAGGTCGTCCGGTCAATTTGCCACTAAAGGACCAACAGTGGGAGGCTATGGTAGCAAGTAAGGTATGTATGCATACAGCAGCAACGACGGCGTCGAATAGAATGGGCGTGATGGTGGTGAAAGGGAAAGAGGATTGATCGCGTCACGAAGAGATACACGTGGTCGACTTTTTCTCAGTCCCGGGCCAGTCGCGCGCTTGACCCTTGCTTGATCCGGCTCGACCACGCTATATGGGAATCTTCAATGCAGCTTGATTTGGCTTAAACCGACTCGACGGAATCTTCAGAATTGTTGAGGCTGACAGTGCCAAACAGATGACAATGTCATTCTTCTCTCTAACCATTGACCAACATGTCACACTCAACCGCAGGATCAGCTAGCACAAAGTCTGGCTCGAGCAATCCCCATAAATCTGACCAACATCCTATAGCTTCAGAATTCAGAAAGTGGCAAGTATGACCGACTCACATTGCCGACCGTTTCTGAATCTAATGCTTCCTACTAGACACTCCTTTCCGACACTACACCCCCAATGACGGACGACTTGTTTGATCGTACGGCAAGATCCATCCATAATGTACATGAAATAATTTCTGATTGGTATTCTGCTCCTCTAGGTGGATGAAGCTACCCAAAACAGCGGGAACAAGCTTACTTGGATGCAACCGAAGCTGCTACGAAAGATCTCAACCGAGACTTCATGAAATGGTGTGCGGATCATGAAGAAGAATTAGGTGAGTCCTGAATATTTGAATGACGGTTCTATGCTCAGCATTTATATGTTCCAATTAGCGGCGTGGTCAGATGCCTGTGCATATCGCGGAGATGAGATCGACCTTATGGAGCCATGTAGTTGAATATCGGGGCATTGCATTTCCCTGCTCTTTGTACCACATTGTTCCCTACTGTGGCCCAAACAACCTTTCTTGTCATATTCTGCAACTTGGTGTTCTACAGTTCTTTTCACAGCAAGCATACTTTGCGAAAGCATCAGGCCACTCGGCATCGATCTATGGATGATTAGGGGTGCCTGTCGTCTGCTACGACGACAACGAGAGGCCTCGACAGCCTCTACCCATACTTCATCCGCGTCACGTCCAATGGCTTGCTGTGACAATTAGTTTGCGTACACGACGTGCTGCACCGCGACTGGACCTGTAACCCTGATCGTGAGCTTGCCTCCCATTCAAGACAATCGGTTACAGGTCTACACCGCGACAACGCTCTACGGGGAAGATCTCAGTGAGATACCAATTGTAATATGACAGAATCGTGTTATCTGTACAATGACATTGTAACATTTCCGTCTTATGAGCGACTGGTTTGATGTTTTCTCGTAGTATCACACTGTTCGACGAAGTCTCGAGGAGATACAATTTTCGTGAACTCCGTATCTGGATAGGTCATCTGCCCGGGCCATTTCCTCTGATGTTAGAAATAAGTGATTGCTATTGCTGCTTCAGCATAAAGTACGGACATGCACCGAGCTTAGCAAAACTAGTCATCCAGCCAAGTCCCAGCCTCCTCCTGATACACACAAACCTGAAGCCCCTCACCCTCGAGGACGTCAAGCTCATTCATCCGGAGCGCCTTGAGATAATCAAGTCCTTGATCCATACGCCCACACAAAATTCGCAGGGAGGTTACTCTCCGGCCCATCCACCCCTCACGAAGCCGGTTCCGCAAACAAGTGACTACTGGCCTTTATTTCACTCTGGAAAGGTCTTGCATATATTGGCAGCCTAATGATCAGTTGTCGTAGGGTAGAATACGAGTTTATCATCTCAACATCCTCCCAGCATGCACCGATGGTCAATCTCTCCAATGTTTCCAGATAGTACGAGGGAATATGTGCATTCCCATAGCCAAAGTGACTAATCCGTAGACTCTTCAAGTTGCATGACGACCTGATAAAAAATGCGATCAGGGAAGGTGTACTGTGACACGGGTCAAACAAGCGCAATTCCTCCAACGAAGGAAGCGTGAGCTTTGCTAAAATGTCTGGTGTGCTCATGGAAAATCACAGTATATGGTCGTTCCTCAAAGGAGTGGTGCGTGTTAAACAATTGTTGACCATGAGTCTGAGGTAGCACTCAATGAGGGCCGGTAACTTCATGATATGTTGAATATCTTCGAGACAAGCGACGGCACCGGAATAATGAGTGAGGTTTGCGTTCAAAGGTGCCATTCGACGAACACAGTTGAATGGAAGAAGCCAAGCTCTCCAAAGGGAAGGCGCGGCAACGAGCATCTCGGTGTAGTAGGCACCGGCGTTTCCAAGCTGTCCCACCGAAAGGAAGGTTAATTCTTCCAGTAAGGGCAGATTTCCAGCAACAATCGATAGTTCACTCATAACGGTGTCAACTTCAGTCCTTGAAACATCCAGTTTGATCTGCATCCGTTTCCAGCGAGTAGAGTGTTGGAGGATGAGGCTAAGGATGCCCCTGTCGTCCTCTTCGAATGTGTCCTGATATGATATCAAGATGTCGAGGGGATACTCCTCGGAGAGCTGGAGGTGCCTGCCCAATATCGTCAATGAGCCACGGGTGTATGGAGGACATATGTCGATCTTGGCCTATAGTGACGGGGTGCTAAGCACGATATCCCTCCATGCATAGCAGATGTGGGCAAGGGACCAGGGTGCACTTCAGGTGTTAAGGCTACTTTCTGAACTTGGCACAAAGGCAAAGACGATTTCCAGGACATCACACGGAAGACGACGAATGGGTGCAAGCAGTGAGCGACAGTTTGACATGTACTGTGTCAGAGATTTATGTCGTTCATTGAGTTGTGAAGCCTCTTTTGTCAAAAGTTGCGAGCACTGCCCGGTGACAAGCGCAGTCAGATGAGAGATGGCTTGTTCCGAGGCAAAAACGGTGTCCTGTATCTGGGACAGGTCTTCGTCAGGTAGAGTGATGTTGCCACGAAGGATATAGATTAGGGATTCCGGTGGTGGATTTTCCGGTCTAAGGAAGCTCATGATTCTTGGCGAGGGCAAGAGACTATTGAGCGATTAGAGAAAAGCCGGACGCTCAGAGAGTTTTCGCTGAAGGTGTTGGTGTTGGGGTTGGGTAAGTAGACACAAACCTACTGAGACCCCTGTTCGGAGTCACTGTGTCTTATTTGGTCTGTGTGACCTGTGAAATGCCTCCGTGGGCTCGGATTAAGCAGTCGTAAGTAGCCCCGACTTAGCGTCTAGCTTCCCGATAAATTGAGGAGTGAGGAAGGGATACAGGGAGCGACATACCACCATTTCTTCCCTCCCGCTCTCCTTCTCATTGCATATGTGTCCTAACACCGTTGCCGTAACGAAATCATGCGAATTCCAAGACCAGCAACCGAGCGAGACAAGGCGAAGGCCAGCGCAGAGCAGCAGCATACAATCTTTTCGTCCTACACTTCGTCCTACACAAGTAGCTATATTTGACGTGGAAAACATGAGCGAGACCGTGGAGGCAACTCTCGATGGACATCTTGACGTGGCCTCAGGTTGAATGTCTGCAGGAATTTCATGGGTTCTTTGACCTGCCAGGCTTCGAGCGTCGAGCGTGCAAATCCGCAATCCTTTTTCATCTACTCTTGCTTTCCAGTCGGGGCTGGGCAGTATGGCCCGGTATAATGAGGCCTCTCAGCTCTAAGCATGAGCACGGTCACGGCATGCAGAGTGGGTGGTGATGGCGGACCGGATAACATGGAACTAAAGGTCTGACTGTTCACGGTTTGCAAGCTGGTGGTGTGTGGTTGCTGGTGGTTAATAGAATACCATGAATATGCGGGAGACCATGCGTTCAGATAAAGAGAAAGAAGAAGCTATGGCATTGCAGATACACGCAAACAGGGATATTTTCCACACAGAGACTGTGAACGACGAGAAAACTGCTTGGGATGTAAAACCTATGCCTCTGGTCAGTAACTTGCGTCAGGTTGACAAAAGAGAATATGCACCTGAACCATACATGTCCAGTTCGGCACAATCCAGCCCTGATCTTTTATACAGCTGCAAGTCCTATGCGACCGCAAACACCGATATGGCTTGGCCGCTTTTCTGAGGCCGCATAGACGGGGTGTGCCATAGTCTTGTGGGAGAGCTGGAAGCTCGACGCACGAGCCGACGCCGTACCACATCTGCATGGATGTCATCAGTACGAAGAATCCACTCCGAAGATGAAAAAAGATCAGTATAACTAGGATTATGAAAGGGGAACATCGTGGGCTATCGCCCTATTCTCCAATTTTGGTCGATATGTATCATCCTGGAAGTATGACAGAATGGTTCGCACCTGTATAGAAATAAATGTGTTTCTCAGGATTTTTGTAGCCTGCATTTCACGATGTAGCCAGACGGTATCACTGAGGATTGTCCTTGTGTACCCCCAGGAAGTCGTCCGCTGTGCACTAGAAAAACCACCCCAAAATAACAAGATCAGCACCTTCATCTCGACCACTACTAGAGAGAAAAGAAAAAAGAGTTCAGATAGCGACGTACCGATACCTGTCCTAGGGCTTCACATAACATGACTGGCTCCAACTCCAACTGAGGGCATTTAGCCCATCCAGCAAGCATGGAAATAATGGATCCATGAAGAGATAAATGAACTGTCGTGGATTGAGAGCAAAACCTTTTTCAAACTCCGAACCTTGCGCTCGGACGATCGTACAACACCACCCATTATAACGAATCTGATACTCTGTGGACTCTTTCCGACAACTTCAACAACTCTATCCCTGAAAAAATACGGAGTAACACACGGATACTCAAGTACTCACCTTCATAGTAGAAACAGAGCAGTACAAAATCTTCGTAGCGCCTTTGCTCTGGAAATATGAACTTGACAGGTCCCCTACTGTTGATAAAGATATCCACTCAGAGACTGTCTTGGAGGCTATGCTTGCTCATGCTAGTGGAGACAACGACGACAACGAACACACACCTTGTCGCTACGTTGCTTGTGCAATAACTACCGCCGGTCAGGATAATAATTTGGAACGGCTGATAGAACTGATCAGCACCAGCACTCCTACTGTTGAATGCAATATATGAAGTATAGTCCTCTACACTGAGCGCTCAGTGGACTGCAATTCTAACTTGGACCCAGGCCCCGGAACTAGCGGAATCAAAGGGTCATTCAGTGATGCCAAGAGATGGTTCCCTTGTAGTCCATTGTGGGTGCATATGTCATGGTGGAACCACCCATCTCCGGCTTCAGCAGCAATCCATTCGACTTCCAGTGACAAAATGATCACATTTGTCGAGTACGAGAATTGACTCGAAGTTGTGCCCTTTGCACAGCCACCAGGCTATTTCCTTTTATCTGCGACCATGCCATTGCTAGACCGCGGTGACACCGAAAGGCTTCCTGTTGTAATACCCCAAGAGGTCATCAACAATAACCCCAACGCCTTCGCGTGGTATGAAGGACCTCAAGGTGGAGGCTTTACCGTCCCATACCAGTTCAAGAAGTACCCAAACCGATCAGTCAATGAAACGCCCATGGGATATTTGCGTTACATTGTCGACAAGTGCGGCTGGTACACCAAGGATGTGCGAGAACTCCTAAATATTCTCTTTAACTGACTAAACTGCAGTTCACAGATGCACAGCGCCTTTTTTGATGCCATTGACACTTACTTTGAAGGTCTGATGGAGTATGCGAGGGATCACTATGCAGAATTATTGTTCCAGGTTTTGCAAAGAAGCATCGGGGGAAGCGACTCCAGGAGTGTCGAGATAAGCCTTGGATGGAATGGACGACGAAAAAGCCGTACCTGACCCAGAAGGTGTGTGTCCCAATGTCTCCGGGGTAGTGCCCTCCGACTTATACGTCTCAGTATACTGTCTACTTTACGGCAGTTCAGTATTTCCTTGATGACACACAGCATTACACCGCGAACAGGGACATCGGTGAATTGCTCAGCACCACTGAATATGAAGACGATTTGGATCTTGTCGAAGAGGACGACGAATACGAAATGAACTCCTTTATAAATGACGGCCCCAATACTGAGGAGGAACATGAAGAAGAAAGCAGTGAAACTGCGGATGATTCTGAAGCGAGCGGCAGTACAGAGGTACGTTCTATATGATAGCTCGTTCCTAGCTATGTCTTACGTATCACAGGAGAGAACCCAACCAAGCGACGTCAAAGCCTCGCAATCTGATGTCAGTGGCGGTATCGATTCAGAGCCACACATGCAGACTCCACCTCTCAACATACCTCTAAATGGCACCGCGAGCTTGGACTCCACCTACAGACTCAGAAAGTGTTATGACAGTCGCAGTCCAACTTGTATGCCATGTTCGAGATACAGCATCTTCTTCTCTGACAAGGCCAACAGGTTCAACTCCCCCGTCACCTACACCTCGCAAGCGCCGACAAGGGACCTCTAAGGGTAATTGTATCGTGCTTGTAGTCCTCCTTTCATTGATTGATGTTTTTCCCGCAGTGAACTCTGTCAGTAAGGGTATGTCAGGTATCATGGCTCGCTACCCGACCTCACTAGCATTCCCTATAGCTTCACCGCTAAGCGCAGGTTCTCAAATGTCGACTCCTCGGACCACTGTGAGCACAAATATTCCTACATGTCTTGTTGCTGACACGTAGGTTGTAGGAGAAGATTCGGATGATGCAGAAGAGGACAAACCTGAGACTAGGCAACAATTCCGACGCCGCAAAAGGCGTCCCCCAAAGGCTTCCCGCCGTCCCCGGAAAGGAAAACAAAAAGCACTTACTTCGGAGATGGAAATTTTCATATCAGGGAGCGAGGAGAGCGATGGAAATGAAGATTACGCTGGTAGTGCCACTGAGGTGTGTAATATAGTTATCAAGTTAACCGTTTCTCTTACTTTTCCCCATCCCAGAACGACAATCTGAGTGATCTAGTAGATGGTTCGAAGCGGAAATTGTGTACAAGTTCCAGTAATACTCAGTGTGGTGCAACAGGTGCTCAGCCCCGCCAACTGCGTTCTGGTCGGAAGTATGGACCCAATAAAAGCACTCTAAGTAAAGAGACTGCTTCAAAAGAGTCATCGCCTCGCGACCGGGAATCACCCGGGTTCATCAGAGTTGAGATATCAAGCGACGTTGATTCCGGGTCAGACGAACCCAACAGGCTCAGTAAGTGGTCTTTCGCTGGACTCCCCCTGGACTCTCATGCTACCCTCAAAGGCACGAGATCCACTCCGAGGAGAACGTCTAGCCCAGATGCTCAGCGTATATCACATCTTCCTGAATTAACTAGCCATGTGCTGATATCAAATCAAACAGCGTCGTCGTCGAAACGAAGGCGTACAGCTTATCGGGTGGTTTCGAGTTCGGACGATGGTATGGACCAGCTTTGTTCTGGTTAAACCGGTCACTCAAGATGCCAACTGACAGGTTCTCGTTCTCCTTCGCCCGAAAGGCCTGCTCATCGATGTGAGTTGTTCAGGTTTGTACATCCCAGGATTGAAACTCATAGGTTTCCCTTAGTCCGGCGATTGCGGAGATGGTCTGAACGCACCGCATAATCATTTTCTAGCGGTTGTAATGGTCTGAGATGTATCTTGTTGTGCTGTACTTGTAACGCTGAGATATATGTTGTTGTAATACTGCAATACTTGCACTTTCTCTTGATCCCGTGGCGTGATGCTTTTCCTACACATTCCGGACCGAACCTCCCGTGGGAAATACGCCTTTCATCTCTTCCGCCACCGACATAATGTCCTCCCAGCATGATCCATCTTCGCGCCCCCCAAAGCGCCAGAAAACTTCATCAGATGAACCTTCAACTACGTCTTCATTTGAAAGAGACGCGTCTTTCTGGTTCGAGGATGGGAGTATCGTCCTCATCAGCAATCAGCGAACCGGGTTTCGCGTCCATCTAGGTGTACTGTCATTGAATGCAGAATTTTTTCGTGATATGTCTGGGCTGGCTGTACCAGATGCACAAGGAGACACGATGATCGATTTGGAGGATTCAACCCAGGACTTGACGCACTTTCTCCACGCTTTGTACACTCGCTCGTCAGTGGCTCTAATCCTTATTTTTTCACGTAAAAATCGGTGTTGAATGTGATATTTGTTGGCAGGTACTTCTGCGCAGGGACCCCGACTTCTTACGATACCCTCGAATCCCTATTACGCATGTCTACCAAATACCTGGCGCAGCAGCTCCGTTCTGACGTGATAAAACACCTCACTATGATATACCCCTCGGAACTAGCAGACCTGGGGAAGTACACGGACCTCATACTCCCATCCAGCGATTTACACAGCCTGCGCGCCATCGCGATGGGGCGCGAACACAATGTACCCATCATCCTTCCTGCCGCTTATTACTATGCCTCGACACTACCGACCACTGAGCTCATCGCAAACGTCAAGCCGGACATTCTCGCCATGATTCTCGCCGGTAGGGAAAACATTGTCGTTGCTGCGTACAATGTTGCGTGGTCCTGGCTTTACCTGGAGTGCAGGGGATCAACCATGTGTCTTCACGTCAAGCGGTGCTATAGAAAACGTCTGGGTGTGATAAAGGAGATTGCAAAGTCCCCAGGAACTGTCCATTGCCTACTCCTAGATGCCATGCCACATGATGGGGAAGGGGAGAGAGACGACGATGTTGATTTCTCTGGCTACTATTCTGACGATTTGGATGAAGAGAGTTTTTGTAGGCCTTGTCTTCTCGATTGGTGCTCCGACGAGGACAGAAGCTATAAGCAATTTTGGTACTCTTTACCTTCGTACTTTGATCTTCCAGAGTGGGAGGTGTTGCTGAAAGGACAAGAGTGATTGCGCCTACGCCGGGAAGCCGAACAAAGAGCTCAATCAATAATGTGAATACAAAATCTCCATTCATTCACGTCGTTAGGTCATGATACAATTACATGGTATGGGTATTACGGAGTAGGGTAGGGCATCCACTACACTGTACAAAATATAATAACGATGAAAGCTGGGGTCATGAGTGAGAAAAGAGAGCGAATAACGTATCAGAATATGCGTGGGGTAACCAAATTGCAGGAAGAAAAAGGAAAGTACAAGCACAGAAAGATACATACTCGGAATAAATTAAATATACTTTTTTGTTTAACTGGGCCGTGAGGCTGAATAGATAGATATCCCCTGCGCGATCATCGGTTACGATCCACAGTTGAGTATGAGAAACACATCACCGAGATAACCACGTCGTCTCAGCGTCTTGGTCCCATACTTCTGCTTCGAACACCATTCGGTGTCGAACATGCCATAACTAGTGGAGGCGTAGCATACAAGCCCGGTGGAGACTCGAACTTGGTGTGAATAACGTCAGCCCATTTGGTGGACGCCGGTGGCGAGCTTTCCGCTCTTTTGCTGGAGTTGGATACGGGGAACACTTCTTTCGCAATAGATGAGCGTGGCTCCAGGGTATCCCATTCATCAGCAGCATCAAGCTCGCTGGTGGGTGATAATAAGGGATCGCGCGCGTTGTCAGTATAATGCTTGCGACCGCGAGATGGTTGTCGTTCCAGCTCGCTGATAGGCAGCATGGATGGCATGTTATAGTCAGAAGGAGTCGTTGGGAGGATACAGGGGCTATTGGATCGTGAAACGGATGTCACAAATGGAGATCTTTTTTGTAGGCCACGACCGCGTTCAAGAGAATGGGGTGCCGATGACGGTGGGGAAGACGCTATTGAGGACGAGGATTGCAAGCTCATCATGGAGAAGTCAAGTCCAGGAACTGCATGTCGCGAGATGCTCCGTTCCATGCTCCCCATATCCGTTAGTACTGGTGCGCGAGATAGCGAGCGTCGGGCACGAGATGTAGACCGCCTAGCAGCCGTGCTCATGGACGGTCTCGTCGGCCCGTCCTCCTGCTCCCAATCCTGAACGTCGGCGCTGCGGGGCCGCGAATGGGATTGAAGAGTAGTTGGAGAAGCACGGTGAGCTGAAACGTCATCGTCAATCTCAGGAGGTGCAATATCGTCACCTTCGCTTCCTCCTCCTACACCCCACGCGACCTCATCCACCATGGCAATTGTCCAGCGCGATGAGACGTTTCGGTCCAGACATCCCCGAAGTACTCGTTCCGTACTGCGACCAACATCAGATGGAAAGTTGATGTCACCTGTAAACGAGCAATCAGCCAAGCGAACATGTGGAATGCTTCAAACTCACTATGCCGGATCTTGATTTGTAATCTTGGTTCAAAGGAGTCCACAAAGGGGAGCCTTCCTGTCAACAGCGCGAAGAGCATGATACCGAGGGCCCATATGTCCTGAGAAGGATCAGAGAGGCAAGGGAGAGTTGACAAAAGTTCAGGAGCGGCGTAAGGTAGCGAGCCTGGCTGGAACGAATGGACCTTCTCAGCGAACTGAGCCGAACTTGTGGTCGAGTTGCGGTGTCTTGGCAAATGATGGGCCAGCAGCGCCGCTTTCAGATGTCGTTTGGGTGGAGTCGACAAGGACACTGACACAGCCCGGTGGATGCCCGTATTGGATGCCTCGTGCTCGTCATCCGTCTCCACAGCGTTCTCGCCCTCGCCTATCCTCTTTGCCATGCCAAAATCTCCAATGCGGCACGTACCCATGTCATCGACCAAAACATTTTCGAGCTTCATGTCCCGATGAACGTACATGGCGACCTCATGCAAATATCTCAGTCCTCTGACCACTTGTCTGAACATCATACCTGCTTCATCCTGCGGTAGAGTCCCTTCTCGCTTGAGTATGTCGAAAAGAGAGCCGGCGGGGCAGTGGAGCATGAAGAAGTAATCAGCAGTGGGTTTATGCGCCGTAGAGAAGAGAGGTAAGATGTGCTCATGGCTGAGCGACGCCCAGACTTCAGCTTCATGCTCGAGACGCTTCCGGGCCAGTGGCACTTTGCCTTGACCGAGCAGATCTGAATGGCGGACAATCTTGACGGCAACAGCACCACCTGACGTGGAGTAAGCCCTGCGTATCGTGGAGAATCCGCCATAGCCGATAATCTTGCCCAGAGTGTAACCAGCCACGACTTCGTCACCACCGATTGAGGGTGTAGGACTAAAGGCGGACAGAAACATAGATGCAGGCGACGCTATGACCTCGCTGGGACATGATGCCGCCTGAGTGTGTTGGATTCGCGTTGAGCAGGTCACGTCTTCACTCTCAGCATCCTCCGACAACAGCTCAGCCGATATCCTTTGTTCCGCAGACAGCGTTGCATCTGAGTCGTCTGTTACAATCTTGGGCCGCTGCCGTGGGCCTTCAAGATCCGATTCCTGCGTTTGTGCACTTGAGAAAAATCTGTCAAGTAATGAATATGAGGTTGGAAAGGCTGCAGTTGACATTCAAAGAGGGAAAATACAAAGAATGGATAGTGCAGGAAGAAGAGGTGGTGTTGGTAAGAGAGAAAGGATCACCTGGACCGAATCGTTCTTGGCCCTTCTTAATCGGGCCGTCACGAGTCACGCGAGGTCACGCGGTGCCGCGGCCGTCCGTGAATCATGTTGCTTGGATTTGATCCACATCCCGTCCGCGATCTGGACATGTCGGACGAAACAGAAAAATAAGCGCGACGGTAAGCGTTCAATGTTCGGCTACTAAATTTGAACGATTATTGCAGGTACCCTTACGTTCATCATCAGAGAAGCTCGGACAAAACCTTCCAAAAATACGTCCAACGCCGCAACTTCTTACGTTGCCTCTGTCGGCAATTTCGCGGCAATATTCTTCGTGGCACTCTTGGTACTACGTGGTCGCATTCTGTTACCGAAGTTGACGCTGTTCAGAGGAATCTGGACTCAATCTGGGCTGGCGTTAAGGGCCCACGGTATATTACTTACCCAGTCTTACGGAGGCGAGGCATATTACTTCTTAGCCTCGTTCCAGAGTGCCGTACGGTTCAAAGCCCTTACGGTAACTCATTCTGGAGATGTCATTGTACCTTAGGCCACTGTACTATCACTACGCTCAGGGTAAGTAGTACGGCCTGAAGTGTCCGTAAACTTGGTCCAATGAAAAATCAGAAGGACACTTTCATTGCAACCTCTACCAACTGGCACTGGTCGTATGAGTTTCTATTCACGCACAAAATCATCAAGGATGTATCTCCTCCTATCTTTCGAGCACAAAAACTTCCCTTGCCTCGATATCTTCATGTTTGAAGATCTACATTCTAAGTCCTGACTTTTCTCTCTTCCGGGCGCCTCTCTCACCCCGACGATATCTGGATGAATTGATTGTCTTTCTCGGTGCCCTTTTCTTATGTCCGTCTCATTCACATTCGGCGTACTTGACCAAGACATTACTACTTGGACATTCTCCGCTAGGAGGATATCTGCCTCTACAATCGCCTTCTAAGGACGACAAGTAGTAACGGGTCTCTGAATCAAGCATTGAGTAAGCATCCTGGAAATTCATTCCGAAGGGGGCCGTAAAACGTGCCTCTTGAACCTTTGGACCATTCGACCATTGAAGATCATGCGTGCTGTCCTTAAGTATCTATAAGTATCTAGCACCCGTACGGCGTACATGACTTCCCAATTTCTCGCGATTCAATCTTCCGAGCTAGACAAATTTATTTAGCCCATCAAGGGTAACTAGCATACCTCCAGTTTTGGGAATAAGCTCTTCTTTTGACTCTTCTACAAAGTACCTAAAGAGCTGGGACATCTTTCGCGTCATGTTCTCGAATCATCTGCTCGTTGATACACTGTTCCTCTCCTGGCAATCCGAAGTTTGTGTCCTGTTTGTCTGATACAACTTAAGACCCACTTAACATCGGTACATAGTACTTTTCATTTCCTTCCAAAAACTTCCAGAAATGCAGTACGGCAACATACGTTACGGTACGTAGCACCCTCCCTCTCCCCCCGGCGCCGAAATCATTTCAAAAATCTAACAATCAGGCTAACGTACGCCCGCTGCTCGACAAACGAACAAGAACATTTACAAGATGGCAGTTGGCAGATCCAGGATATGCATCTCGAGCGGAGTTCATGGATCTCAATTGCAAGATGATTCTATGATACAGTAGAAATTAGACCAAAAAAATCTCCTGATACCTTGATTCTTGTTCCCCCCCAGGTTCTCTCTTATGACTTTGATCCACCAGTACTTCCCCTGCTTGCAGCTGGTCGAAGTGAACGGTTTGGACAGAAGGATGACGGGGTTGACGGTTACTGCGACCCTTTTTGAGCGCTTCCGCTCCGGGGCCGACCATCGGCTAGGCACTTTCCGAGTGACATCGGACTCTCGAGTCTCGCTGCGGACAGAATTGCTACCGCCCAGCATTTCGTTTTTATGCTGCTCTTGCCATTGAACCACGACGTTTCCGTAATTCAAGCGTAGCAACGGCCAGCCACAACAAAGGGTAAGGCGTCTATTCTATCGCTAAGCGCCCTTTGACTTTTTTCAGGGCATTCCTGACATAGCCTTGCGTTTTGGAATCTAGAATTCACGAACGACGTTGAAAACTCATTCCAGTACCATCATGGTGTCCTTCAGCCTGCCTTCGACATTCTCCCCCTTCCTGCGATTCCTCACCTCTATATCCTTATCCATTACAACCATATGTTTGGTTTTTTCCGTGCTCAACGAATACGGCGCGCAGTCCGACTATCTAACCTTCGTCGCCGTCGCCGCAACCTACGCCTACCATACCACCATCATCGTCATTGAAGTCAGGAATTCACGAAAATCCACGTTCCCCACCTACTCGCGCAAGGCAGCTATCATCGCCGGTTTCGTGCTTGCCGTCCTTTGGGTTGTCCCTCTGGGAGTGACAGCTATGCATACCATCGCGGAAGAGTTGACAGGGACGGTGTACTCGTCTACGGAGTTTTGGAAAGGTGTAGCGGAGGCGGTGGCCTGTTTCTGCGAAATGGTAGCCATGTTTACTGTTGCTGGCCGGGCGACACGAGAGAGACTGGATATCTCCACCCAAAAGAAGTGGGAATACGTTGATATCGAGACCAGGGCAGATAGGCTGTCTTTCTCGTACAATTAGGTGCGTGTCCTTGGTGGCCTCATACGAATATTCACTGAATCCTGTAACAGAAGTTTTGGGCTCTTAAGGGGACTATTGTTTATTCTTAACACTGTACAATATCTGGACATCTACAAGCCGTCGTTAATTGCTCTGTACTCCGCGTGGAGGTTCTAGTCCGTCGTCGTAGATCGACTATTTCAAACATTTTCACTGCCACGGGAACGACGGATTGACACACGGTCGTCATATACATCTCGTGAGGCAGAAAGCCTTCTCTCGCGACGGGGCTAGCTCACAGAATTTCAGATGTACTGGAAGACGAGCCTGCCATTTTCCCGATCTTTGGACCAGTTTGCAGTCAGGGTTTGTAGTCGCCGTGCTCATTTCAGTATGGCTGAAAATTTTCTACTTGCGGTGTGAAAGCACATAAAGCCTCTAAGGCATCGAGATCAATCCATTTTCCGCCTTCGTCTTTCTTCGCTAGCCTGCAAGTTTCGCATTCCGGCTCGACAGGATCATATCGGCGTTCCTCTCCGACTGATCATATAGTGCATGGTCCCCGTCAGACCATTCCACGCCCCGCGAACTATTTCTGGCCGGGTCACGCGAGAAAGGCTAGATATTTCCGCCCGATGAAATGAAAGTACGTCGATATCGAGACTCAGACTAGGGCAGCTAGATTGTTTCTCTCTCTCATAGTTAGGTGCGTGCCCCTGGTCACCTCGTACGAATACTCACTGATCTCTACGACAGATGTTTCGGGCTCTTCAAGGGGACTTTGTTTATTTACGGACATCTACAAGCCATCGGCAATCACTGATCTGTACTCTTACGTGGAGACCCTAGTCCGTCGTACAAGATTTGTCAATATCAAACATTTTACCGCCCCATGCTCCATAGTTTGATACACATCGATTGTGTCTCATGGAAGAAGAGGAGAAAGTTTACGACCACAAGACGAAGCTTTCATTACCTCTAAGGCATCGAGACCAATCGGTTTTGCGGTTTTCTTCGCTTGCACGTAGCATTCCTGCTCGACGGAGATAGTGCGGCCATCCTCCCCGACTGATCGTATGGTGCATGATCCACGTCTGGCCAATCTGCGCCCCGCAAATTTTCATCCCACAGGTCAAAGAGACCTTGATGGGTCTGCATCTCCTCGGGTAACGGCGTCCCCTTACCGCCAGCATAGGAGATCCACCTCCATGCAAGGTCCATGGCGCGTACAAACCACCCATTGAGGGCATGGCACTTCGAGAACGCAAAGTCTGGCCCTAAGACCTCGACACCACTGGAAGCGAAAAGACGTCGCTTTCCGAACCCTCCTTGAGCCTCGCCATCGTGCGTCTGAACCGAATCGTATATCTCGTACAATATACCAGGCAGGCTGTCGACTTTGTTGTGGCGGACGTAGCGGAGGCTGTGATACATGACAACATGTATGAAGGACTCCAAGTCGTCCTGTAATTCGTTGATCTTGCTAGGGCAGTTTAAAAGTCTTGTGGACGTGTAGCGCCAGGTGCCCTGAGGGCTGTGTCATCAATGAAGGTACCGATGCGGGATGGTCTGAACACTCACTGTTCGCACTAGTTGACGTCGGTCCATTTGACATTCATCCATGTGGATAGCAAGGTCCCAGTCATTCAGCATCCCCTCGCCGTTGGATAGTATCAGAATGTTACCACCACTAACATCCCGATGTAGCAGTCCACATTTCTCAAAGGCATCGCGGTGAGCTTATTGTTACGACGTCAGCATATATATTTGCTGATCAGCGTACAGAAGAAATGCTCACCAACAAAAGCGTTAAGCGTTGCCTGCAAGAGATGTTTCCCAGATTGGAACATTGACAAATTCTTGCCAATCTCTTTCGTGAGATTCCTTTGCCGTCGTCGGACGCATACCGATGTACTCCTACAATTCCAAAGGGCCTCCGCGTAAACGTGGTTCGTGGTAACATGCCCTGGGACATCCCCGCCGCATGTCAGCGTAGGAACGTAACGGACACCATTGTCGTTTAGGGTTCTTAGGAACTCAGACTCCTTGCCATGCATGGTTTCATCGCGCCAACTGTCCTTGAGGAACTCTACTTGGCGCGTGGCCATATTATACGCAGGAAAACCAGTCGTACACCGGCCCACAACCGTGGTGGCCTCAGCGATCGGTGGTCCAATAATAATATCGCAACCGGGACCTAGTGTATCCGGGACATGCATTTTGAAGAACTGGCAAGGACGGAAGGGGTTGAGATAGTCTCTAAGAGCACCACGAGCCAAGGTCTTCTCTTCCGCAGAAGCCAAGGTTGTGGTATTGTCGTATCCCATCTCTGCAGGAGAGAGCTCAGCGAAACGCGAGAGGAACGCGATTAGGAGGTGCGGTTGTTGACGATAGGGAAACGAACGCGAAACGAGAACCGTGCCACGGTCCCAGCGGAGGAACCGGGCGCATATTTGGCCTATGAGAATAGAATAGAGATGAGATCTGTGTTGACTAGCGTATAGGTCTCTAGCATGCTCAATCATTCGGCCGCGAGTGGAGGTAGCAAGTGGGGTGTCGACGATCCATGGGTATTGTTGGCTAGTGTTGCGGGCAGGTGGATCGTTGAACGGTTCTTCTTTGGCGACATCAAAGTTCCAGTTCAAGTGCCGGGTTTTGGACTGATCAAGTAGGTCGACGTGGCCACGGTTTCCTGTGCTTCGAAAAAGGGGAGAGAGCAGGCTAAGCTGATAGATACCCGTGTAAGTGGTCGCCAATCATCGTGTTGGGGGTGTGGCTCACAAATAAACTCTGCAGATCCTGAATATCTGCAAACTCTTGAGGCAAAGAATCAAAAATCCCCGTGAATTCTGGGCTTGAGCTTGATTCCGTGTCAGAAGGTAAGGTCGAAATAAATTCTTCCGGTGGCATAGGTCCTATCCAGTGGCTCTCCATCGATTGATCCAATTCTTTGAGTGTTTGTTCGATACAGTCGAACAAGTTCTTGTCTGCGCGACCACCAGAATACGCCGGGAACGGTGGGAAGCGTGATATACGATTCGCAGCTGGCATCTGTGAAAACTTGTACTAGTAGGCAGAGGAGTATCGCGCTATCGAGGGGATGAAGGTCGAATGCAAGGGCAGTGAAGTCGAATGAATTATAAATGGAATTCATGGACAAAGACTACTGTGCAAGACAAAATATGTATGTATGTAACCACCGGCGACTCGGTTGTCTTTATTTTCCATCGCACATCACGCAGACATTTAGACGTTTAGAGCCTGTGATCTGGCGTCAAACAGGGCTCCTAGAAGTCACTGTGTATTCCACGGCTCTGCGATCTGCACTCGGTATGTCAGGGTTATGATGCCACTCATTGCTATGAGGCGAGAGAATCACCAAGTCACTCAGGAAATGGGTCCCGTAGGCACAAGTAACTGAGAAGCTGATTTTGACATCGGGCTATGATACACGTAGGGTAAGACCTTCACTCCGAATCCTTCAGCAGCACCTCCCATTTTGGAAGCTTGAAAAACGATGGCAAGCTGTTCCAGACCTTCTTATAATTCTTTTTTTCAGAAGAAGTCCAGGCGTCCAAGCACGGGCCGCAAACCCTTTCTTCCTCGTACTCAGAATCGGAGTCGCTGGACACTGAGTCTCCTCTCCTCTCCTCCTCACTTTCATGTGGCATGTCATCCAGGAACAAATAAGGTACATCGCGCGGTCTCTGCGCGATCTCCTGTACCACGCTCAGACGCTTTTCTTCGCATAGATGAGTGTTATAGCACATGTCCACTGTGAGCCTCTGAAACAGCCAAGACCACGCACATTTGTACGCTGCCCGGGTAATCTTTTCCCTGCCCGCGAGAATCGTGGCGAGGTCATCCGGTGCCGGCTTGGGGTGAAGCCTGACAAGCCGGGAGGGTGCGATGACGGATGCAAAGTAAAAGGCCGTCGGAAGGATCGTGGGAACGTCGTTTTCTCGCGCCATCGCGATGGCTCGAAGACTATGGGAATGAGAACGTAGGGTTCTGAGGTGGCTGTATTTATGAAGGTCGTTCATCTTAGAGGGGTACATCATCATAAGATGTTTGATTACGTCGGAGCGAAGCTGCTGTGCTAGGTATTTGGTAGACATGCGTAACAGAGATTCAAGGGTATCGTAAGGCGTCGGCTTTCCTGCGTGAAAGTAGCTGCCAAAATATTGTCATATTCATTTCCGGAATCAGAGAAAGGCAATGAAGACTGACGAGCGAGTGTACAATGCATGGAGGAAATGTGTCAAGTCTTGGGTGGAATCCGCCACTTTGATGGTAGTGTATCCCCTTTCTTCCTCATCTGGGACAGCCAGCCCAGACATGTCACGAAAAAATTCCGCGTTGAATGACAATACGCCCAAATGGACGCGAAATTCGGTTCCCTGATTGCTGATGAGAACGATACTACCATCTTCGAACCAGAAAGTCGCGTCTTTTCTGTGTGTAGAAGTAGATGAAGCATTTCCAGAGGTCTTTTGACGCTTTGCGGGACGCGAGTCTGGATCAGGCAGGCAGGTAGGTAGGTAGGTAGTATCAGAAAGCATTGTGGTGACGGTGAAAGGAATCTTGATCCGCTCTACTAACGGTCGTCTGAGCAAGGTTCGGAGTTTGAAAAAGATTTATCCACTCGAACGGTTTATTTATCTCTTCATTGAATGTACTGTATAATTTCGACCAAGTGTTCAGTAACGGGTAACGCTCCCCAAAAACCGTTGGTACCAAAAATTTTCTTTCGATTTTTCCGATTTCTTTTGTATTTTTTTCGACCAAAAATTTCCAAATTTATGAACACTTGGTCGAAATTATACAGTATTATTCCCATGCTTGCTGGATGAGCTAAATGCCCTCAGTTAGAGTTGGAGCCAGCCATGTTATGTGAAGCCCTAGACCAGGTATCGGTACGTCGCTGTCTGACTTCCTTTTTCTTTCTCTATAGTGGTCAAGATGAACTTGAAGGTGCTGATCGTGTTATTTAGGTGTGGTTATTCTAGTGCACGGCGGACAACTTAGTACACAAAGACAATCCTCAGTGATGCCGTTTAGCTACGTCGTGAAATGTAGGCTACGAAATTCCTGAGAAATACATTTATTTCTATGCAGGTGCGAACCATTCTGTCATGTGACCAAAATTGGAGAATTGGCCACGATGTTCCTCTTTCATAATCCTAGTTATATTGATTTTGTTTCATCTTCTGAGTGTCGGAATTCTTCATACTGATGACATCCGTGCAGATGTGGTACGGCGCCGGCTCGTGCGTCGAGCTTCCAGCTCTCCCACAAGACTCTATGGCGCACCCCGTCTATGCGGCCTCAGAAAAGCGGCCAAGCCCTATCGCTGTTTGCGGTCGCGTAGGACTTGCAGCTGTATAAAAGATCAGGGTTGGATTCTGCCGAAATGGACACGTATGGTTCAGGTGCATATTCTCTCTTGTGTCAATCCGACGCAAGTTACTGACCAGATGCGTAGGTTTCATATCCCGAGGAGCTTTCTCGTCGTTCACAGTCTCTGCGTGGAAAATACCCCTGTTTGCGTGTATCTACAATGCCATACCTTCGTTGTCTTTCTTCTTTATTTGATCGCATGGTCTCCCACATATTCATGGTATTCAACCAGCCACCAGCAACGACACACCACTAGCTTACATACCGTGAACAGTCAGAACCTTGGTTCCGTGTTATCCGGTCCGTCATCATCACCCATTCAGACCCATTCTACATGCCGTGACCGTGCTCATGCTTAGAGCTAGATTATACCGGCCCATACTGAGGCCCAGCCCCGACTGGAAAGTAAGAGTTGGTGGAAAAGAATGGTCTATTTACGTGCTCGACGCTCGAAGCCTGGCGGGTTGAAGACTCTGCAGACATTCAACCCGAGCATGGATGGTTCAGGTGCATATTCCATTTAACTTTTATGTTACATAACACGACGCAAGTTACTGAACAGAGCGTAGGTTCTACATCTCAAGGAGTTATCGCCGTTGGTAGCTCCGCGCCCTGTTTGCGTGTACATGTCCTTGTCGTCTTCTCTGTATTTGACTGCATGACCCTACTTGTGAGATGCAACCAACCAAACTGAACGGTCTTAACTACGGCTCTGTGACGTCCCAATCATTTACCCGTCATGCGTACCATGCTTGCTAAGAGGCCTCTTTACTGGTTGTACAGTAAATCATCCGACATCTCCAAAAGCTGCTGACGCGAAGTATTCCTCGGCCCGGGTCCTAGCACATACCACCGCGGTATTTTGCTCTCTCCACACGGTGCAGAGCCGTCTTTGATCAACCCTTGCTCTGTCAAAGGCGGAACAGCATCTCGTCTTTTGGCGACCATAGCTCATAGCTTATACACCAAGCGTATTGTAACTTGTTGAATATCATCTCTCTTTCTAAAGCTATATATACCACTCGTTGTCTCCGATATGTTTCACAGATGGGCAACTCGTTCGGTCCACTACGCGCAGTCCATTTCTCAACTATCCACCAGTACTCCACAATCTTTCGGACGCGGGAGTCGAGGACATCAATGCTTTTATGAAAGATCCATTCGCTAACCTACAGGGCAGCGTTGGTAGAACGGAGGGACGACGGGTGTTGCTTGAAGAGGGACAGTAGGAAGAGGAAGGAGAAGAGTTTGAATTCCGAAGAAACGAAGAGGGCGAGGACGAAGAGGCCACTCATCATTGGTGCCATGGCAAATCTTCAAAATCCAAGGTCGTCTCCACGACCCAATCACTGCTACAGACATCTCCCGACTCTAACCTTCGTACCCGGCGCTCATGGAGCTCTTTGACTACTAGAGCTTTCGTATCACAACAAAAAAGCGCGACGTCATTATATGGTGTACCAAGCTCATGCGGAGCGACGCCGATGAGCGCGTCGACGTATACGAAAAGGGCGTGGGTTGGGGATCATCAGACGAACGCTCGCTCATCCACCATTTCCAAGTTTCATCACGTTTCAGAGCGAGCTTTATACTATTGCGTTTGGTGTTGTTGGTATGGGCAAAGGATTCGCCAGCGTCTTTGCGGGGATGACTGTACAGAACACTCGATACTCGAGGCGGTGTCGATGAGCAGAGCCCTCCAGGTCAGAAGGTTCGGGAGCTCGCAGACGAGTTGAATGGACTTTTAACTTCATACCGACAGGCTTGTGAGCAGTTCATCGGAGCTAGGCGAACAAACCAGTCCAAAGAGTATGTCATGTTCGTTCTATTATCTAGATCTGCTACTCAAATTGAGAATAAGTAACATTCTATAGACTCTAGAACTACCACACCACATGTAATTCAAACAAGAATATACCGACGCTTTTCAGTAATATTCAGATCCCACAACCGTCCGCCTTCTTCCTCAGTAAGTTTGACTACAGATACTTTCTCAAACCTGTTCCTCGGTAATGTCCTCCCAACAACCAAACAGTTCCCCGAATCAGGGCAAATGAGTGTATACATGCCTTCAGGTATCGGATACTTGTGTGTGACCATGATCTTGAACCCACGATCTACCCCATCCCCATCTCTAACAATCAACTCCCCGCACTGACTCCCCCCATCCATTACCAACCCCCCCTCAATACAATCCACCGTACACCGATTGTCATCCCCCTCCGAGTTAACGTGCGCCCCAAAAGTACTAAAACCCCCGTCCAGAGGTACCCTCATAACCTGATTCCACGAAGGTCTCCACTTGGTACCAGCATCCCCCGGTTCAGGGAACCAAGCGAACAATACCCCCCGAAGCCCCATATCCATCGAATTTACCAGCGCAGTCCACGCCTCCTCGAGACTCTGGCTCTCGTAGTACGCCGGTATCGTTTTGGACCCTAGAAAACATGCCAGTCCCGCGACTTTGTCCACTGGATTCGTAGACACCCTATTCTGCATGCTCTTCAGAACTGCAACCACGCCTTGACGGGGGATGTTATGCACGGACTGTAGGTGCTTATGGAATGTGGTCAGGAACTCAGTCTGATAGTTCCCGGCGTTATCTATGGGTTTGGCTTGAAGTGGTCCGTCCAGCGTGTCCCCAGCAATCACCCTCTCCCAGCCAACCTCCTGTAGCGTCCAAGCACGTCTAAACCAACTGCGATCACTATCCAAGTCGCCCTCCTTCAAAGTCAAAGGCCGGCCGAGCCCATTCAGGTATAACACCACACGGGTCGCCCGGTACACTGCCCCGATCATGGGCACGTCCAGCTTCCACTCCTCTGCACGCATATCCTCCCCTGGTCCGCCCACCTGTCTCAAACACAGAACGTCCAACCACGCGTACTCCAACCCGAGATTGAGCATCTCGATGCGGATAAGGTTGAGGTCACTCTCTTTCGGGACGGGAACAGGCCATTTGTATCCGTTGATAGGCGTCCACACGTCGGCCCTCTCCTTCTCGTCCACCCAAGCGTGCGATATCGGCTGAGGCCAGCGGAGTTTCCCATCAACGTCTGTGATCCACCATGGTACCACCCGGTTGCTGTATAAATCCCAGACGCGTCGGGGTGGTAACCACGGATTGACGATCCGGTTCCCGGCAAGTGCTCTTCGTCGTAACTCCCGGTCTTGTTCTTCCAAGTCTCGTGTGGTGCTCCAATCACGGGTGGTGTACCATACCGGGCGGAGGCGACTATATGCTGTGCCAAAGTCGTAGTTGTTCGTGAGGCAGTCTGAGAGGAGGGAAGAGAGGGTGGGTGTGTGCAGGGTGTGGGATGTTCCGAGTGTGGTGTTGAGTTGGTCCAGGAGGCCTTGGATGCCGAGGGTTGTGCAGGGAGTGTTGGCGAGGCGGGACGGTATTGCGGGCTTTGTACCGGTGTATGCTCGTTGTAATGGAATGGGGATCGACGATTCCGCTTAACCCGTCTCATTGAAGGCGGAGATTGTGACTTCAGGAAGATCCTGGAGATACTATATCATCTATTTCTCCTTCGTTACTTTGGTGGCTGGTGACTTACCCTCGGAGGCCGTAGTCCATCGTCATCAGACTCGAGATCCACAATAGAGGGACGCAAGCGGGCGACGAGTCTTGACCAACATCCTCTCAGGTAGAATTGGCGTTCGGACGTGTTGTTGTTCTCATCACATTCGGCAGGAGACCAGGCAGTCAAAAAGACGAATCGAGAGCGTATGTGGTTCCCAATCGACATCATGCCGCCGATAATCCATTGGTACAAGGCCGTGTACAGCGCTAGTATTGTCGTGAGTACTCGAAACAAGAGGGATGAGTGTTACGTACCGATTCCCATTTTCAGGCCCTCAGAAGAATATACAGTCGAGGGAGTGCTAAGCGGAAAAGTGTTTTCCTCGAGGTAGTGTCACATCAGAGCTTCGAGCTGAATTCGGCTGTAGGCCTAGGTTGATGCAAGGTCTCCGTGATGATGGTGGGAGTCTTTCAAAGTCCACGAGGGGCTGAGTCGCTTAGATGACAGCACCAACACCAACCAACACCATGACCTAATTGGGAAGCTCTCCCACGCGCATAGCTAGCTGATCGACGCGTAAGGTTCCTTCCCAACCATGACGCCCAATTTACGACTCACGGCAAGCAAGGTTTTGACGGCGGCCGGAGTATCGACACGTAACGCTTGCCATGAGATCGCGAGGGTGTCAAGAACATCTTCACAAGCTGGACGGGCTGTTTTGGACGCGGAATAGAAAGCTCATGCTAGGCGACTATTCCCTAAGTCTGTGGTTTCCTTTCGCCAACATTCTCTTGTGACTTGGGAATATAGGTTTGTTTCCCCTCTAATCACTGTCACTGTTCCCTTAGCTCTCGGAGTAGTCATTCTCGACGTCTTCGGCTACTTGATGTAGGGCCCATTCGATGTACCCCACTTTTGGCAGAACGCGGTCGTCCGAGGTGACGTTGGTCAGGAAGTTACTCGTACCTGGTCCACCTTGCTACACAGTCAGACCTTTCTTCAACACGTTTCGCTAATATCTTCTATTTAGCGTGACCGTCGTGCCTCCACTACAACCTCCATGCCGCGTACCCATATTGTATGTCCATTCATCGCTGGTCTCTTCAGAAATCTAAATAATATATACCCAGCCTTCCAGGCTGGGACAACAAATGTTTGCAAAGAGGACCTCTGCCGGTTATTTTACAATATTTACATGCATGTAAAGTAGTACTGTGTTAGGATCAAAGCATGCTCGGTAGTCAGCTTGGCCGAGAGTATAAGGTGGTTGACTCGAAAGTTCCCTTGTCTCATCGTCCCATGGATTCAGAGAAAGCTTCCAGCGATGTGGGCCACGGACCCGCCATTGCCCGACCTGGATACGTCCTCGATGAACGTCGACGCGCAGCTCTAGCGGAGGTTGACAACGCCAAGTTCTCGTGAGCGGATCGATCACATTTTACCTGTCTCCAAACTCAAAAAGCCTTTCGCAGATGGTTTCATGTAAAAACTCGTCTTCTCACCGGGGTTGGCTTCTTCACCAATGCATACGTTTGAATCAGTTAGAGATAAAATATCCTTTATCTCACCTTTGCTTTAGGTATGATATTTTTGCTAAACATTGGTGCAACCATGATTGGATACATCTATGGTCACAGTGAGCCGGTTATTACTTCGGCTTTTCTTTTCTTCATTGCTCGCCCTTGTTCCAGATCAGGCGCTCAGCTCCAATCAAGATCTTGGCCTCAAAGTTGCCGCCCCGGTTGGTACCCTCGTTGGTCAGCTCCTCTTCGGTTGGCTCGCCGATAAAGTCGGGCGCAAGCGCATGTGTACGCACACGTCTCTCGTAACTTGTACCAGCATCAGTCTCTAACTGTCGCAGTTGGTGTCGAGTTGATCCTCGTGATAATAGCCACGTTCGGACAGACAGTCTCAGGAAGTGGTCATGCAGTGAATATCATTGGCGTCTTTGTTGTCTGGCGCTTTTTGGTATGTCAATAAACCTTACTCTCGCCACAGTCAATTTAACAGCACCAACACTCAGATGGGTGTTGGTGTTGGAGGTGATTGCCCTCTGAGCGCGATCATCTCCTCAGAGTTCGCCTCTACCAGAATTCGGGGACGTATGATGAACGCAGTATTCGTCTTTCAAGGCTGGGGTAATTTTGGTATGCGTTCAACGATCGCGGCCAGGTATTCAAAACAGACGTATTCTCTCCAGCCGCGGCATTGGTGTCTTTGATTGTCACCACCCCCTATAAAGATGCCATTCAAAGGAGTGTTATTGATGCAACGAGAATTGGATTTCTTAAACGCCTCGGGGATAACGAAACCAGGAAAAGCCAATAGGATTGCCATGGATATTATTTGGGTCTATATTGACAGGTCGTCGCTCCGCGTCCTCACGATCCATAGGGACAAACATTACTAGGCCGTACGCGAGTCGACGTATGTAACAGATCCCGCAGAAGTACTATCGACTCGAGGGAATGATGTCCAAATTTGTATCTATGAAAATGCGGAAAGTGGGCCGGGGAAGAAAGAACTGGCCTAGGCACGTAGGCTGTGTAAATCGCTGCATGGGAGTATGAGGTCGGTGTGCTTCCCCAGGTCTGCTAGTTCCGAGGGGTATATCATAGTGAGGTGTTCTATCACGTCGGAACAGAGCTGCTGCGCCAGGAATTTGACAGTCCACCTTGTGTGTCTTTTTGGTAGTTTTTTATCATCAAATGACATTATCATTGAGAAATACGCGTTCAAATTCGCAAATACAGAGAGAACGCGTCCGGATGGTGGAGACGCGTTTGAGATACATGTGACAGTTTTACGTAACGAAACGACGGTGACACGGGCAGGTGACACCTTGAAGACCCCCTAAACAACAGACTACATACACGTTGTCACTCCCTTCCCTCCATAGGCGTGTACCGTCCGTCTCTCTGCGAGAGACTAACAGCCACCGGGGTTATACCCTTTTCTCCACGACCATGCTAGACCGCGACGAGGCCGAAAGGCTTCCTGTTGTAATACCCCAAGAGGACATCGACAATGCCCCTGAGGCTTTCGCGTGGTATGAAGGACCTCAGGGTGGAGGTTTTACCGTCCCATACCAGTTCAAAAAATACCGAAATCGACCGGTGAATGAAACACCCATGGGATATTTGCACTACATTGTGGAAAACTGCAGCGAGTATACCAAGAATGTGCAAGATCTCTTGAATATTCTCCTTTTTATTTGACTGAACTGCAGTTCACAGATTCATAGCGCCTTATTTGACGCCATTCGGGTGTATTTTGAAGGCCTGATGGAGTATGCGAGGGACCACTATGCGGGGTTCGTGATACCTTTTGGAACGAAGCATCGAGGGAAGCGACTCCAACAGTGCCGGGATAAGCCTTGGATTCAATGGACGACAACAAAACCGTCTTTGACCAAGAAGGTATGTGTCAGTGTCTCTGGGGTGGTCTTCCCGACTAACCCGTCTTCAGTATACCGTCTACTTTAAGGCAGTCCAGTATTTCCTTGCCGACACACGTCATTACAACGCGAACAGGGACATTGGCCAATTACTCAGCGCAACCGAATATGAAGATGACTTGTATCTTGAAGAGGAGGAGGACGATGAATACGAAAATGACTCCTTTATAGACGACGGCGATATCGAAGAGGAGCGGGAAGAGGAAGAAAGCAGTGAAGCTGCGGATGAATCCGAAGCGAGCAGTAGCACAGAGGTACGCTCTACAGATTTAAGAGATTAGCTCATGCTCAGCTATGTCTTACTTATCGCAGGAGAGCACCCAAGCAAGCAACACGGAAGGATCGCAGTCTAATGTTAGCGACAGTTTCGATTCAGAGCCATATGCACAGACTCCACCCCACAAGATACCTCTACTAAATGACACCGCGAGCTTGGGCACCGCCTACAGACTCGGAAAACGTCGCGACAGTTCTAGTCCAAGTATGTGCTATGAATGGTACAGCTTGATTTTGTTTTTACAAGTCCATCAGGTCCCGTGCTACCACCACCTAGTACGCTTCGCAAGCGCCGGCGAGCGTCTCCAGATTTTGACGCCTCTCCACTGGTATCTCCAATCTCTAAGGGTGATTACATCAAGCTTGTAATCTTCCTCTTTTTGACGTTTTTTTCCTGCAGCGAACTCTGCTAGTAAGGGTATGCTGGGTATCGTGCTTCGCTATGCGATCTCACTAGTGTTCTCCATAGCTTCACCGCGCAGGTTTCCAAGTGTCGACTCCTTAGATCACTGTGGGTAGTACAAATATTCCTAAATTCTTGTTTCTGACATGTGTTTCTACGTTGTAGCGGAGGATTCAGATGATGCAGAAGAGGACAAACCCGAGGCTAGGCAGCAATCCCGACGCCGCAAAAGGTGTCCCCCGAAGGCTGCCCACCGTCCCCGGAAAGGAAAACAAAAAGCACTTACTTCGGAGATGGAAATTTTTATATCAGGGAGCGAGGAGAGCGATGGAAATGAAGATTACGCTGGTAGTGCCACTGAGGTGTGTAATATAGTTATCAAGTTAACCGTTTCTCTTACTCTTTCTCGTCCCAGAATGTCAATCTGAGTGATCTAGCAGATGGTGCGAAGCAGAAATTGTGTACAAGTTCCAGCAATACTCAGCGTGGTATAACAGGTGCCCAGTCTCGCCAACTGCGTTCTGGTCGGAAGTATGGACCCAATAAAAGCACTCTAAGTAAAGAGACAGCTTCAAAAGAGTCATCGCCTCGTGACCGGGAATCACCTGGGTTTATCAGAGCTGCGATATCAAGCGCCGTTGATTCCGGGTCGGACGAACCCAACAGGCTCAGTAAGCGGTCTTTCGTTGGACACCCCCTTGGACTCTCATACTACCCTCAAAGGCACGAGATCCACTCCAAGGAGAAAGTCTAGCCCAGATGCTCAGCGTATATCACGTCTTCCTGAGTCAACTAGCCATGTGCTGATATCACATCAAACAGCGTCGTCGTCGAAACGTAAGCGCATAGCCTATCGGGTGGAATCCAGTTCGGAGGACGGTATGCACTAGCTTTGTTCTGGTTATAAGGGTCACTCAAGATGCCAACTGACAGGATCTCGTTCTCATTCGCCCGAAAGGCCTGCTCATCGATGTGAGTTGTTCAGGATTGCACATCCCAGGATTGAAACTTATGGGTTCTCCTTAGTCCGACGATTGCGGAGATGGTCTGAACGCACTGCATAATCATTTTCTAGCGTTGTAATGGTATGAGGTGTATCTTGTTGAGCTGTACTTGTAACGCCGTTGTTTGTAATACTGTAATACTCGCACTTTCTCTTGATCCCATGGTGTGATGCTTTTCCTACACTTACGGTGCTTTCGGACCGAGCAATACGCATTTCATCTCTTCCGCATCGACATAATGTCCTCCGAGCATGATCCATCTTCGCGCCCCGCAAAGCGCCAGAAAACCTCATCAGATGAATCTTCTACGTCTTCATTTGAAAGAGACGCGTCTTTCTGGTTCGAGGACGGGAGTATCATCCTCATCAGCAATCAGCGAACCGGGTTTTGCGTCCATCTAGGTGTACTGTCATTGAATGCAGAATTTTTTCGTGATATGTCTGGGCTGGCTGTACCAGATGCAAAAGGAGACACGATGATCGATTTGGAGGATTCAACCCAGGACTTGACGCATTTCCTCCACGCTTTGTATACTCGCTCGTCAGTGGCTCTAATCCTTATTTTTCACTCAAATTGGTGTTAATTGTTATATTTATTGACAGGTACTTTTGCGCAGGGACCCCAACTTCTTACGATACCCTCGAATCCCTATTACGCATGTCCACGAAATACCTGGCCCAGCTGCTCCGTTCTGACGTGATAACACACCTCGCTATGATATACCCACCGGAACTAGCAGACCTGGGGAAGCACACCGACCTCATACTCCCATGCAGTGATTTACACAGCCTGCGTGCCATAGAGATGGGTGTTCGCCTTGTCTCGTTCGGTTGCTGGTTCTGGAATTCACATGATTTCGTGACGGCAACGGTATTGGGACAGAAGGAGAGCGGGAGGGAAGAAATAGTGGTATGTCGCTCCCTGTATCCCTTCTTCGCCCTTCAATTTATCGGGAAGCTAGACGCTCAAGTTGGGGTTACTTACAACTACTTAATCTAGGCATTTGGCAGGTCACACAGACCAATAAAACACAGTGAGCTCATCGAATAGGGGGTTCAGTACGCTCTATCCTTCCTCGGTGAGCAAAAACTCTCTGAGCGTCTGTCTTTTCTCTAATCGCTCAATAATCTCTTGCCTTCGCCAAGAATCATGAGCTTCCTTAGACCGGAAAATCCGCCATCGGAATCCCTGATCTCTATCCTCCGTGGCAACATCACTCTACCTGACGAAGACCTGTCCCAGATACAGGACACCGTTTTTGCCTCGGAACAAGCCATCTCTCATCTGACTGCGCTTCTCACCGGGCAATGCTCGCAACTTTTAGTAAAAGAGGCTTCACAACTCAGTGAACGGCATAAATCTCTGACACAGTATGTGTCAAACTGTCGCTCATTGCTTGCACCCATTCGTCGTCTTCCGCGCGACGTACTGGAAATCGTCTTTGCCTTTGTGCCAAGTTCAGAAGATAGCCTTAACACCAGAAGTGCATCATGCCTACACCGGTTGCAGAGCGTCGTCGCCCGCCTTCCTTGGTTCTAAATCATCTTGCTTCATCACAACTACATAAAAAATGAGCACAGATACTAAACAACTAGGTTATACAACAATTACAGCAAGATAGCAAGATATGGAGCAGCGCAAACAGGACAAGAAACTATGCTACAACAAGATAACAGACAAAAAGCCATTCGACACACTTATCATGGAATACGCTTAGGATACGAAGCACAAGCCTACATTCACCGATGATTTCCCAATTAGCTAGGACTCAGTCCACCGACGTAGCCGCCGTACTAGTGGAGTTCATAAATAACCCAGAGATAGTGACCAAATGACAATGCTTACACTTCGGCGGAGACCTCTCTGGAGAAGGAGAGCGCGAAGGAGAACCTGTGACTATGATAAGTCACCGATAACCAAGACTGGCAGTACACTCACCTTCTGAGCTCGAGACATGTCGGCGAATTGCAGATGCACGTCTTCGCTTAGGACATGGGGCTATGCAACGATATTTTAAGCCTAGGAGCAAGAAAGAAGGAAGCTACACATACGCTGTACATCGGGGTCAGATTCTGACAACCCTCTTTTCCGCCGTGTACATTGGCTCTGCCCTTCTGTAAATGAATGGTCAGTTGATGACTGGCACTCCTTTGCAGAACGAAAAAAGAACGTACTAGACCCGTCCTGATCATCCTGTTCAGACTCAGAGTCCGAACTTATCACGATAACGCTAGACTCTTGTTCATTATCAGAGAGTAAAGCAATGACACCTGATGATAGTTCGGTTGCAATGCTTGATAATGAGGATTTCGCAGATAGTATTTCTTCCAAGACACAAGGACCATCGCTAGGGGGAGGTTTCCGAGGACGCAGCTGGCGAGGTTCAAAACCTATTGAAAATATGGGTACCCAAAGAAAAGTGGATCGGAAAGGCACTCTTACTGTTCTCCATGTCCATTGAAGTGTCATTCTGCAGAAAGAATCAGAAGGAAGAAGTCACGGAGGTCCACATACGTACCTCTGTGGTGTTATCGATATATTCGTCGCTTCCGTCCTCCTCCTCTCCTCCTGCGGACGATATGAAGTCCTCGACATCTGACGCAAGTCGTTTGCGCTTTCGTCTGTGGCTGGAGTCGGCTTTGATGGGGCTGCTTTTGCCATCATTTCGGGTTTGTCGCTGCCTGGTTTCAGGACGCTCCGTTTTGCGGCTTCGGCTCTGTTGCCTGGCTTCAGGTTCGTTCTTTTCTGTGACATCTGAATAATCTGCTACGATGTGGAAACGCGCGTCAGAAACAAGATGTGTAGGAATATCTGTACTCACGGTGGTCTGAGGAGTCGACACTTGAAAACTTGCCCTTACGCGGTGAAGCTATAGAGAACCCTAGTGAGATCGGATAGCGAGGCACGATACCCAGCATACCCTTACTGGCAGAGTTCACTGCAGGAAAAAGCGTCAAAAAAGAGGAAGACCACAAGCTTGGTGTAATCACCCTTAGATGGGGTCGGAGATACCAGCGCGGAGTAGGCGTCAAAATCTGGAGACGCTCTCCGGCGCTTGCGAAGCGAACTAGCTAGCGGTAGCTCGGGACCTGATGGACTTGTAAAAAAAAAACAAGTTGTACCATTCATAGCGCATACTTGGACTAGAACTGTCGCGACGTTTTCTGAGTCTGTAGGCGGTGCCCAAGCTCGCGGTGCCATTTAGAGGTATCTTGCGAGGTGGAGTCTGTACGTATGGCTCTGAATCGAAGCCGTCGCTAACATAAGATTGCGAGCTTTCCGCGTCGCTTGGTTGGGTGCTCTCCTATGATACGTAAGACATCGCTGAGCACGGGCGGATTTGTAGGGCGTACCTCTGTACTGCTGCTCGCTTCGGATTCATCCGCAGCTTCACTGCTTTCTTCTTCTTCACGCTCATCCTCAATATCGCCGTCGTCTATAAAGGAATTCATTTCGGATTCGTCGTCCGAGTCCGATTCGACCAGATCCAAATCGTCTTCATATTCAGTCGCGCTGAGCAATTCACCGATGTCCCTGTTCGCGGTGTAATGACGTGGGTCGTCAAGGAAATACCGAACTGCTGTAAAGTAGACAGTATACTGGAGACGTATAAGTCAGAGAGCACTACCCCAGAGACACGGACACTTACCTTCTTGGTCAAGGACGGTTTTCTTGTTGTCCATTGCATCCAAGGCTTATCCCGGCACTGCTGGAGTCGCTTCCCTCGATGCTTTGTTCCAAAAGGTATCACAAACTCTGCATAATGGTTCATCGCATACTCCATCAGACCTTCAAAATACTCGTCAATGGCGTCAAAAAAGGCGCTATGAATCTGTGAACTGCAGTTCAGTCAAATAAAAAGGAGAATATAGAAGAAATATTGCACATTCTTGGTATACTCGTTGCATTTGTCCACAATGTAGTGCAGATATCCCATGGGTGTTTCATTCACCGGTCGATTTCGGTATTTTTTGAACTGGTATGAGACGGTAAAACCTCCACCTTGAGGCCCTTCATACCACGCGAAAGCCTTGGGGTCATTGTCGATGTCTTCTTGAGGTATTACAACAGGAAGCCTTTCGGCCTCGTCGCGGTCCAGCATGGTGGACCGAGAAAAGAGGAATAACCCCGGTGGCTGTGCAAATGATTTCGTGTTTTATTTTCAGAGCGGCAACTTGAAGCGAGCGGGATTTCCGCCGGACCAATTAGATCTGAAACGCGGTCCCTCTGTTCAATGAGCAAGCGTTGACTGTAGAAGTATATTCTGACTATCAGAACTCGGGGCCTCAATAGTACTGAAGGATGGTTCCACGATGATATATATGCACCCACAATGGTCTACAACGGAATCATCTCTTGGCATCAGTGAATAACCTGGATAATCATAGCCCCGAATCAAATACTAGTACTATCCGTTGCCTGAGTACGTAGAGCTGTAGCTTACTTCCCGCTCCATGTAGAGGAGTACTACATCGCATAAAAGTTCATATTGGGCATATAGGCATATTCCATACAATACACATTCGCCGTTACTAATGTCCAGATCGTACTAGCAACACATGCTACTAGTGATGACCACCGGCCTTCGACATAGAGCGAAGTACTCTAGTGGGTGTGACTTGACGCAGATACAGATACAGTCAGCAAGTCAATTGAAAGGAGGACCAGTCTGTTCATACCATCGGGAGTGTCCTGCCCGATGACCATCAGACCAGTAAGATCCATCTAAGAGAGAATATTAAGCGCACCTCAGTATCCGACGGCACGTACTCGTCACTTCCATCTAACTCGATATTCTCTACGACGAAAGTCTTCTTGTGGCTGCTTCGCTTGCGCTTCTTGGCGACAATCTTACGACCACTAACTGATTTCTTCGACGCTGTTGCCTTCTCGATGGTCTCCTCGACTTGAGAGTCGGACACTGTTGTGCTTTTTATCATTGATCGGACAGTACAGAAGATTTGACACTCACCGTGACCATCATCAGCCTCCAGAGCGGAAGAACCAGAAGAATCTTCAGCTTCAGACTCAGACGTAGATACAGCCCTCTTTCTTTTGGAGCCAAAACCAGAGGTACGACTATCTTTTGAGGCGCCTTGGTATGAATTGCCTGATACGAAAAGCTGCTCGCGGTTGAATATATGGTCCTTCGCCGGATCGTAATCGCTTTCTACCAGTAGCGGCTCTGAATCAGATTGGACGAAGCCATCGTTGGTATCATAGGTATCATTGAATTCCTTTTCCTCGTCGTCGTCTTCAAACCTAGGGTCGAGGTCGTTCACGTATTCGACTCGTTCGCTGGTAGGATCGTATTCAAGTTCAGGATTTTCGAGAAAATAATCTACGGCCGTGAAATAGACGGTCCACTAAAGAAGTCTCAGGATCAGGACCTGGCGACGAGAATGACACGTCCATACCTTGTCAGTGAGGATAGGTTGATTCATGGTCCAGAGCATCCATTCCTCATCGCTACACTGGTCCAGTCTCTTCCCTCTGTGCTTGCGACCGAAGGGCACCACAAAACTTGAATATTCACGTTTCGCATACTCTTTCAATCCTTCGATGTACAAGTTGATAGCCGAGAAGAGATCCGCGTAGCGGGTCAACTAACGCAATATCAGAGATCATGCGAGACGAAAAAAATCTCGACACACCCAGAGACTGTAATCCGACTGGCGAGATTTCTTGACCAGGAAGTGTAGATATCCCATAGGAGTGTCGTTGATACAACGAGAATTGTATTTCTTAAATGCCTTGGGGATAACGAAACCGCCACCCTCAGAGCCAGTGTACCAGGAAAAGCCAATAGGATTGCCATGGATATTATTTGGGTCTATATCGACAGGTCGACGCTCCGCGTCCTCACGATCCATAGGGACAAACATTACTAGGCCGTACGCCAGTCGGCGTATATGACAGATCCCGCAGAAGTACTACCAACTCGAGGGAACGACGTCCAAATTTGTATCTAAGAAATATCAGTCGGGGCGGAAAGTGGGGTGGGGAAGAAAGAACTAGCCCGGCAAAGTGGGCCCCTTATATATGCATAATTATGTAAGCATCCATATAAGGGAATACGCATCGTTACGCTGTGACGAACCTGTCTGCCCAATACCACCACCACCGTATCATACTGAAAGGGCATTTCTGCCGGACATCCATCGCGAAACCACCTCAAGATGTGCATTGAGGTTCAAACGTTCAGGTTGGCTACATTACTTGTGATTTGTGGTACATGGTCCGCTGCAAATGGCTACTCATGACAGTAAGGAAAAACTGTAGCTGATTAGAATGCAGGTGCACTGCGCCGGCCACTTCTGTCACTCCTAGTAGCTACTCCTACGGTGACTCTCCAGGACGAATTGGGGCACTGCAAGGCATACAGTTGCCAGTGCATCGAAGGAGGTAAAGTCAGGCGACACAATGAGGGCCTGGAAATCCAGAGGGTTCGACTTGGGTCACCTCAAAGATTTGTGGACTAAATGTCTATGCTCCAGCCTAGTGCTAAGAATGCGAGACCATGGAGAATCGGGAACAGTGGTGTGCCGCTCCTCATATCCCTCCTTCGCCATGAAATTGACCCAGTCACTTTCTTGCTTGCAACGACTAGGATGAAGTACCATTGAGCTCAGCGTCGGATATTTGCTGTGGTAGCAGCAGTGCCCGGCGCATAAGTAGGGCGTCGATTTGAGGGCGCGAGGAAAGTCGAAAGAGGAGGGAAGTCGGATCGGGTTTCACGACGACCTCTGCATCCCGCTGACAACTGCAAGACGACTTAAGCTCAGTGATAGCAATGAGTATTGACTATGCAAAGACTGCGAAATATAGCATCAGGGTCTTTGCATGTAGCATTGGTACGCCCCGTAGGTGGGCTCTGGTCATAACATCCATCTTTCCCTTACGTTTTGCTGAAGGTCCACAATGTGCAATCATGCTCCAGAATATCGTGGGCCATAGTCACGGCCAGATGTACCTCGTATGTAATCGTTCTATCTTGGTCATAAGATGATACATATCGACCAAAAACGGAGAATCGGGCTATCGCCTACAATGTTCCTCTATCATAATCCTAGTCATACTGATTCTCTTCATCTTTGGCGTGAATTCTCCATACTGACGAACGTTTGTGCAGATGTAGGATGATGCTAGCATCAGGCATTGTTGCCCGGCCGCTCAGCAGCTCTTTCAAAGCGGCTCGGCGCTTCAACGTCCCCATCTACATGGTATCAGGAATCCGGTCAAGCACAGCACAGATATCGACACGTTTATCGTCATAACGCGTACAGTTTTCAAATGTTTTACCTGGCTGAAGGATATCGGGATATGATTTTATGAGATGGAGGCGTCCAGTTCAGGTGGGTCTTCTCTTCCATGCTGTACGGCATAAGTTGCTCACTTGAGGCATAGTTATCAAGTCCCAGTCGCACTTAACAACGCATCTGCTTGACCGTACTCGTGATGTCCTCCATCTGCATATATCATAGGCGGGGAAATAGGAACTGATATCATTTTAGCAAGGTTATCCGACGAGTAATCCACACAGAACGCACGGTCTTCGTCGGATAAGCTGTCTATTGTATCCAAACATCGTCCCTGAACCGACGAGGTCGCCGTCTCTTGTGGTGTCGTGATGGCGACAGAATAACCGTACGCCGTGAGGCATTTTTCCGTGTACCACTTACATACCAATCCGACCTCAGAGTACGCCTAGTTGGCAAGTGAAAGCTGCGCCCACCTGCAACTGCCTTGATGCACCGTATGCATTTTGCGGTAGGACTTTAAAGTTTACCCTCCTTGTAAGATTTGACAATGTTCATGAGTGTTTGTGTTTAAGTGCTTTAACGACTGCTATTCCAGGTGATAGCGACCTAATCCTTGGTAACCAGTTAGATCGCTGCACAAGTTGATTCACGCAACGATATTACCCTGGATTATGTTTAAGTTCGCGCAAGCAATCGCGATAACCATTCGTTGATGATACCCATCCCGCTCTTTTTGGAACGGACTGCGGTGTCAAATTTGACGTGCGATCTTTCACCTCATGGCAGCACTGTCTTCACTCGTTCTGAATGAATGAATGAATGATGTTCGTTTCAAATTGATTATGTAGGCCATCCCTGGCGGTGTATCTAGAAAACGTCCGATGGAACACCAGACAGATTGTGTTATGAACATCAAAATTCTCATATAGTTCTCGTCAGCCTCCCCACGCGTACCCTCAACTTATCTTTCTGATGGGCGGCAGAGCATCGATGTATACCTCACTTAGCACTTCTCAGGCCAATCTTCGCTGTACAGATAAAGGCGTACTCGGCTTCAAGCTGAGCTTCAATATTTCATAATGGTTATAAGTACTCAATCGCCTTAAAATAGCTACGACGGAATCAATCGCTCGCGAGTCGCCCGTCGGCTGTTTAACATTTAACCTTGGTTTCCCCCAGGGCCGCTTCGGGTAGCCCTTGAATATCTCGCTTCTTCGACTTCATACGTTCTTCTTCGTTCTTTTTACGTCATGATAACTTCAAATATCAAACTTAGAACGCTCGTCGCTGACTATCTGGAATATTCACGCTAAACGGGCACCTTCAAAACTAAAAGCGGTGCCAAAATTTACCTTGGATTCTCCGTAGCTGGGGCAACTGCTGGTGCTAAACATGGGATATGGGTGTATGAATGGCCGGTGGAGGGATGTACGAGTAGCAGTGTCGTCACACTGTCGTGCGCCAAAGCACACAAATCTACGCTCTGGAGGTTACATTTGGGTCGCAACTATTTTGTGCCCGAGTAAACGTTCCCGCGCGATCAACTCATGCCAGCATTGATGCCAAGCTTCGAAGCTCTGCAAAATAGAGTGTGCTGCCCCAGTCCGGCGGTGACCATGCGAACGAACAACATCCGCGTAGACAAGAGCTGTAATCATTAGAAAGCCGAGCGGCCCAAGCGTCAGGATACCACAGCTGCCTGCGCTTCTTTTCACATCGCCTGACCTGCGTTATTCTTTTCGGTTTAAAACCTGTCTTCAGCCCTTCATTCTCCATTCTTCCCCCGGTGTTATAGACTCTGACTGTTCCTCCCCCTCGCTCTTATTTTTTTCGTGATGCCAAGTTCTTCTCCGTCCTCGACTTTGGGCGGGAGCGATGCAGAAAATGCACCTCGGCCTACTGTGAGCGTGTTCGCTCGTTATATTCATGGCTGGTCCTGGCAAGCGGTGAACATATTTCTTTGACACGTTTTCATGTTGCAGGTCCTGATTGATATCTGTAGTTTCCCATCGGGATGGGCACAGGCGCGGTATATGTTACCCTCGCCGGTCTGGAAGATCGTTTCAATGCCTTGACGACAATCGAGACGGGGTTCTACTTCATAAACATGGCTCTTTTCGTTTTCAACGCTGGTACACTTTTACTACAGACTATCCGTGCGTCGTGTTATATATAGTATCTTTGGTTACTCACCGACGTTCAAATCAGTGTACCCTCGCCAAGCCTGGCGACTTGTTCAGGACCCTGTCAAGGGTATTTTTGTTCCACTAATTGTTCGTCGAGTTTCTTGCCAGTCTTATTGAAATTTCTGATATTCGTGTCAGGTACTCTCCTTTGCCACTATCATCATTGGAACCGTCAATTATGCCTTTCCCTCGGGGCATGTGAGTGCAGGGTTCATATACGCGCTATTCTGGTGAGCGGTCCTCCTTGTTTGTCGCCATACTTCCCACTTACTTTGCCGTAGGGTTTATGTTATCGCCGCTCTTCTGACTTGTTTCCCTATGATCATGATATGGTTCAACAAGCCTCACGATCTGATGCATTTCACTCCTGCATATGCTTTCCTAGTGAGTCCTTTTGAGATTTTGCTTCGGCTTGATCTAACTTAGAATCTAGATCTTTCCTATGGTCTGTTTTATGCCGCAAAGGTGTCCGTTGTCTGACTTTAGACTAGATGCTCGTCGGCGTTGTCTCGTTCAATGTTTTAAGGGTAATGGATCCAATCGACCCAAGAGCGTTAGGTGTCCTTCTCGTCGGTTATTTCTTCCAAGGTTTGTCCGCTTCATGCCTATCCTATATCGTTACGAACCAGTTCCATAGGTCTGGGGTCTTTCATGACCTTCTTTTACCTCTGTATCTACGTTATTCGGTGTGTTGTCTCCCTGTGTGCTCCACCACAATTCTAATCGAGACTCTATTCAGCGTCATGGCCGTACGCCCACTTCATCTCCTCGATATTATTGTATTCATCGGTCTCTGTCACAGACAGGTTTTCTGGAAGGGCACCAAGCAAACGGAGCCTTTGTCGCCTGTGGTCCACCTGGATTCACGGCTCTCGCCTTGATCAAATTGGCAGACCAAGCACGTTCCATGTGAGTCACACCGCTTTCGCTTCAATTCGCGTTTTCACATGGATATCCAGTCTCCCATCGCGTGGCTACGTCACTGAGAATGCTGGCGAAATCTGGTATGCCGCCAGTGTCCTTGCTGGTCTTCTGCTTTACGGTCTTGCCGTCTTTTTCTTCATCTTCGGCATCCTGCCGTACTGGTACAAGCTTCATAAGAATCTCAATGAAATTCTAGGCTGTGAGTCGACTCTTTCCTTAGGCGACTCAGCTTAACGCAGATTAGGCTGGGCCCTGACATTCCCTAACGTTGGCTGGATCTCGACGACCCGCATCATGGGAGATATCTTCGGCATCGAGTTTCTCTACACCATCCACTTGTGTTTGACCATCGCCATGGTCTTGACATGGTTTACTCTATTCGTGCTCACTGTTGTTGCACTTTGTAGAGGTCTCATCTTCAAATCGAAGGAGGAGGACGTCCTCAAGGACATCCTTCCTGCTCACAATGAACACGAAGGAAATGGCATCCCTGTTGTGGCTGATGAGGAACAGGGTACCTCCGCGTACTATGATGTCGGAATCTAGACTCGGGCAACAGGTGAAGGTCCTCAATTTGAAAGGATTTTTTTTGCCGCAGCAATCGGGCCCAGATGCAGCAATGCAGCTACAATATCGGGCTGTATTGAATTACCTAGACTGTTCTTAGCATGTCACTGACATGTATGATAGATGAAGATTTCTTGCATAGAAACGTATTCAATTGAGAGCGTTGTTAATAGAATTTTGCAGTGCATACCTAACGTGATCGCAATACAAGTTGAATATCATTGTGCGGCGCCGAGCTTCATGAACCGACCATGCTAAGTTTGTGTTCCCCGTAATATCATGTTGGCGTGGAGACAAACTCAAAGTTAAGCCTGGATGCTGCGGACGGGCAGACCTTCACTACCCAATCGACTAGTTGCCACCCACCTACGTAGCCGCCGTACTAGCGCATTTATGAATTACACAAACACATAGAATAACTAGGAACACTCACACTTCGTTGGAGGTCTCTGTGGTAAAGAAGGGGAACCTGTAAGTGTGATAAGTGGTTCAGCGACTTGATAAACAATATCGGTACGTCTACCTTCTGGGCCCGAAACACATTGATTGACTGAGGAGAGTTGTCTTCTCTTAGAGTAAGGCACTACTATGTATTGATAATCTGAGTTTGAGAGTACGGACGAAGATGGTATGCATACGCTGGGTAGGGACGCTCTGGAGTCCTTGTGTGAATGGTAAGTTGACAGCGTATTCCCTAAAAGAAAGCGACATATTACTATGCTCGTCTTCCTCAGATTCGGAGTCTGAACTTATTTCGATGACGCTAGACAGTTCGTCGTTGTCAGAGTGTACCTCAGTGATACCCGACGATATTTTGGTCGCAATGCTTGACAGCGAAGATTCAGCAGATAGCATTCTTTTGAAATCGCAAGGACTGTTGTCGGGAGCACGTTTCCTAGGACGCAGTTGACGAAGTTCAACACCTGTAGAGAGGCCGGTGACTAGAGAAAATTTGCACAGAAAACGGTTCGTACTGTCCTCCGTGTCCGTGGAAAAGTCATTCTAGCAGAAAAAAATTAGAATCGGATGAATGATAGTCACCGGGTCCTCTTACGTACCTCTGTGGGGCTGTCAATATATTCATCGCTTCCATCTTCGTCCTCGCCTTCTGTGAATATGAAGTCTTCAATATCTGACGGAAGGTATTCCCGCCTTTGTTTGTGACGGTTGGTTTTAACAGAGAATTCTCTTTCACTATTTCGAGTCCGTCGCTGAGCGCCTTCAGGATGATCGATTTCTTTACCCATTCTGGAGAAGTAAGATCTCAGCGATGAGACGGATGGAAGACAGACAGAAGGATGTTTACCCTTTTTGGAACATGCCCGGCGACACTGGCGAGCCCGAAGAAACAGAAGAGGCGATAGAAGAATCGCTAAGCTCGCGCAAATGATATGGCAGCGAAGGTGGCCCACTGATAGGACCTAGGAGTATTGTCAGGGAAAGAATGTAATTAATGTGTGTTTCAAACATCGTACTTGGACTCCTGGCGGCCTGGCGTTGATGGTCCAGTCGATATAAAGAGCCCAGGAGAGCCATGTCGACGGAGAGGGACCCGTCTGGAGAAATGACTTCGCTGTGATCCGAATCAACTGCATCATCAGAACCAGAGCACCACCACTGAACTTTGCAACAATCAGTGGGGCATAGTATATGCAGTCACAAAGCGTACTTGATCTGTCATTGAAGCTTGTGTCATCCTGATCAAATAGGCTCTTCAGTGCCGGCGCACGTTATTGAAACGAGAAATACGTACTTCTGTGCAACTGACGGTCCCAGAGTCATTTGACCCGTCACTGCTAGCAATAGCGCCTTCGTTCCTGTATTCGACGTCTGAGTCTGTGTCGACCAATCGAGACTCATCGTCGATAGTGTTGTCCGAATGGCCAGGAAAAAGAATACATTCAAGCTCGGACATGCTTGTCTTCGAGTCTTTCCTGGCTTCGGGGCCTTTACAAGTTGCAGTCGCCCTCAGTAACTCGCTTGTGTCCCAATGGTGTCCTTTGTCTGCAAGAAGAAATCTAATCGCCGTGAAATAGATCGGAAACTGGCACAATTTTAGCAAGGTGATGTGGGTGGTGATGAAGCTACGAATAGACACACGTTATTGGTCAAAATAGGCTGCCGCATCGTCCATTTCAGCCAAGGGTCGTCCTCAAATTGACGAAGTAGCTTTCCAATATGTTTACAACCAAAGGGAACCACAAAATCTGCGTAGTGTTGCTTTGCATATTCCATAAGCCCTTCAAAATAAACTTCAACGGCATCGAAAAACTCCTTATGTTCCTGCCAAAGCAGTTAACCAGGTGTGCTAGATGGCGGTAAAGGAGGGTAAACATACAAGTTTGGTCTTCTCATTGCTGGTTTCGGCCAGGCGATTTAGATGGTGCATAGGCGTGTCATTGATGAGCCTCCCTTTATACTTCTTGAAGGGTACCTTGAAGCTGCCTCCTTGAAATCCTGTGTACCACAAGAAACGCTCGGGGTCAATCTTGATATCTTGTGGGGGTATAACCACGGGTGTTTTTTGGGCCTCATCGCGGTCCATGGTTGAGTACATATTGAACGTAAAAGGCCGCGGTTACAAAGACGGCGTCTTGACTCTTCGTCGGGGGACAAACAAACAAGCGCGGTCAATCAGGCTTGACCCGAATAAAGCACCGTGTAGACTTGGCGTAGGCCTAAATACCGCCTTCGCGATGAAAGTGCCACATCGTGAGCTTTCGAATAGAACAATCTGAAGGCCGTGAAGAACAACGCTGTATAGCTACACAGTTACCCGTAAAGAAACTTATTCAATAAATCCCAATCTGCACGGATGATGATAACGAATACCTGGATTTTCAGATGTAATACAATGAGTGCACGAACGTCCGAAAGCTGACGATACGCTCTTTCTTAAGGTTTACGCTGTCAACGCCCGAATCCAAGGCGTAGCTGTACTTGTTCGTCGACAGTATGTCTTCTGAAAGAAACATATCAGCAGGAATACGTTGAGACGGAACAGTTTGACACGCACCAGTCTTCCAATCGCTGTGAATTCTCCCCCAATTTATCCAATTAGGGAGCTTGAAGTACGAAGGAAGCCAATTCCATACTTGCTGGTAGCCGTTCCGCTCACTACATCGCCACTCCCTCGGACACTTGTTACAAATCCAATCGACCTCATCCTCAGATTCTGATCCATTTTCCTTGTCTTCTTCCTGCAAATACTGATGGGGCATGGTGTTCAAAAACAGACGGTGTGAGTCTCCCGGAGATCGAGCAAGTTTCTGTACCACATCAAGTCGCCTCCGCTGGCATTGAATTACACTGGAGCAACGTGATCCCGAAGAAGATATGAAAAGCCAAGACCAGGCGATCTTGAAGGCATCTTCTGCTATCTTGTCCCTGCCGGAAAGAATGACTGCGACGTCGTCTCTTTTGAGGTGAAGATCGATTGACTGAGCAGGAGAAATGGTTGAGACGAAGTAGAAGGCCGCCGGAAGAATGATGGGAATGTCGTGCTCACGCGACATAGCAATCGCACGGACACTGGGAGTAATGGTCGGGAACCCTTAAGTCCTTGTGCTCCTCGAGTGCCGCCAGTTTTGAGGGATATATCATGGCAAGATGTTTGACTATATCAGCACGGAGTTGGTGTGCCGGATACTTGTTCGCCAGACGTAGCATGGATTCTAGAAGCATCGTAGTGAGCGGGGTTTCCGGGGTAAAAGTAACTGAAAAGCGCATATTTCAGATCTTGCGAGTAAAAACAGACAGAAAGCAGATCGATGGTACTAACGCGCGTGTATACAGAGCATGGAAAAAATGCATCAGGTCCTTGGTCGAGTCTGTCACTCTGAGTAGATAATATTCAGTTCCTCTTTCTTGCAACAAGGTCATTCCAGACGTATCGCGGAAGAAGTCGGCATTCATAGACAATACATCTAGGTGGACACGAAATTCCGCCGATTGCGCGTTGATCAGTACTATATTCCCGTCCTCGAACCAGAACGAGCCGTCACTTCCTGATTCTTCACGCTCTGAGCTAACATTGTAAAGCGTCTCGCTTTGTCAGCGCCATGGAATTTGAACCCGCGGGTACCGGGCCGTATCACGTGTCTGGCACTCTCTTCCTTCCTGACTGTCACGGTTGTCATGGAGATCCCATACTTTGCTCTCCTCCTCGCGACTCTCCTCGCTTTGCATAGCCTGCGCAAGAAGAGCCTCTCACCCGGCGGGGCTGCCACCGCGTTCTTCGTAGGCACGCTCATAATGTCGGGGGACACCAAAGTGTTTGGTGCGGCCCTTATATTCTTTTACTTGGTGGGCAGTCGGGCGACGAGGTGTAAGTGCCAGGAATGAGCATGAATACGTGCTGATAGATGGGACCAGATGGGAAACAAAGGAAGGCAAAACTTGAGGACGGTTACACCGAGGGCGGAGAACGGACAGGCTGGCAGGTCCTGAGCAACTCGTGCGGGGCGCTGGTGTGTTGTGTGGTGTGGAACGCGTTGTATAGCCCGGAGAGCGTGCATCACGTTCTTCTTCCTCTCTCATCTATTTCCCCGCCAGAGAACTTGGTCGAACCCGGTACACTAAGCCGCCAGCTGATCTTTGGCGCCCTGGGTCACTTTGGGTGCTGTTTGGGGGATACGCTGGCGAGCGAGCTGGGTATTTTGGATGGTGGGAATGGGCCATGGCTGGTGACGACAGGCAAGAGGGTACCTCCTGGAACGAATGGCGGCGTGAGCGTGGGCGGGACGCTAGCAAGCCTGGTCGGTGGAGCCGGCGTTGGGGCTGTCATGGCCGCATGGGGCGGGTTGGAAATGGTTTGGTGGGGTGCTCTTGCAGGTGGGCTGGGTAGTTTGGTGGATTCGATGTTGGGTGCGACGATCCAGGAAACGAGATGGGAGGAGCAGACCGGTCTCATTGGGAGAGGGAAGAGGATCAATGGCTGGAATTTGCTGTCAAACAACCAGGTGAGTATATGCGTGTTTTATTCCGAGCTGATGCTGATGGGCTGCAGGTTAATGTAGTATCGAGTTTAGTTACAACTGCGTGGATGTCACGCATGTAGAGAACAGGTAGCCTAACCTTTCGTTCACGATTTCTCAACTTTTGACAATTGGCTTCCAGCATATCGAGGATTTGAATTTATATGTAGAGTATGTGAGTATACAGTGTCTATTCATGGAAACGAAGCTAACCTTTTCTTAGAGCAAACGAAATAAATTTGCATTAATCCCTCCCCTTCCTATTACATCGGTGTTCCACGTTTTTCGACCCGGATGTCTGACTTTTGCATCATGAAACACACTGATGCATGCGAATCAAGGTTTAGAAATTACACCCATGAGCCATTCTTGGTCTGACAGTGGACGCGGAAATAATTGAGTATTCGACAGAAACTAGGACAGCAGCAGTCGATTCACTGCGCCTCTACCACCGACCATGCATCCAGTTACCCCTATCAAGCCGTGGCAGTCATTGAAACGTACGAAAACTCTACTAGGTTCAGGGTTTCTCTGTTGATCGCACGCATCACAGGGAGCTTCTGGCAGAACTCACACCTAAAACGGTGGAATTCTAGCTCGTCAGGCTTTTACCCACGCACGAAGACGTCAGTCAAGGAGAGCACAAAGTTTCCAGTTATCAGGACCAACCTTCTCGACATGCAGCAGAAGAAATTTCATATTTTTGATAAAACCCGCTACATTGTCGACCTCGAGGAGGACCCCTCCCTCCAGTCTGTTCTCTTGTGCCGGCCCCCACACTTTGGCAAAAGCACGGTGATCGACATGTTAAGGAGATATCATGGCTCAGTCTACAAGAAGACGCTGCAGGAAACCTTCCAGGTTCTCAGTCTTTTATGTATGGATCAACATGATACTGATAATCATGTAGGGCCTTTATGTCTCCGATCGGAATATCCAAAAGATCGTCCCGCCTTCTCGATGGCTCGTCCTCGACTTTAACTTTTCGCATATTGGCGGTCACGATGACGATGCCGTTCAATGCTTCTATTCCGCAATCTTAGATGGTCTGGAGAACTTTTGGGAGCTTCACCAGACACAACTTGAACTTCCACCGTGTCCTTTCATCGGCGAAACCCCGGGCCCTTGGTCAAATGTGAACGCGGCCTTCAATGTGACATTTGATTTGGTATGGTCATACTTGCACGAGAATGGAAAAAATTCCTTCGAAGGGGTAACTATCCTTGCTGATTCTTCCCGGTCTGTTTCCATTAACTTGTCGGCACAGGTCTATGTCCTAGTCGACGACTATGATGGGGCGCCAAATCAATTTTTGCTGAGGCATGCCTACAATGACGTTGCTTGGAACAGCACTCCGCTTGCTACTGCCATGGAAAACTTTTGGGGATTGCTCGAACAAAAATTCGCTGAAGACATCATCGGCCGCACTTTTATAACGGGAGTCACGCCCGTTACCCTAGACCCCATGTTCGCCAAGAACATTTCTTTCAATCCCGTATTTTCGGGACTTTGTGGACTGACCAAGGAAGAGGTCATGGACGTCATGGACAGCCTAGGTGTCGATAGTAATACCTGGATAAAACCACTGACAAAATACACCAACGGGTACCACTTTTCTCAGGCTGTTCAGGTGGAGCCAGTCTTCAATACCAGGACTTGTTTGACCGCTCTCCGGGTATGTGTGGTCTAAGGTCTGGACGACCGCGCTGATATCTCAAGCAGAAAATTTGTCAAAACGATCTGGTCGCCTCCGAAGAAGTCTTTAGGTATCCGGCGTACCTAGTACCTGAAGGTTTGCTTGAGATCGTCGCTTCGAACAGCGATGTCATCCACCAGCTAGCAAAGGCTGTCGAAATCCAAGACCACAGCTTTACACCTATAGAATATGAAGATAACAATTTTTATTTTCATAATGTACGACTGTCTGACCTGGTAGGATCTATATTCCGTCGAGTCTCACTGCTCTTTCTCATTGTGCCTTCTAGAATCATGGTTACAATCATACCATTCTCAAATTTCTCGTGTACTATGGAGTGCTCTCTTTTGACCCTCACGAGCCGACAAAGTTTCTCAGAATACCTAATCACGCTGTGGCAACCCAAGTAGTCTCGAGTAGTACGGAGTGGGGAGGCCTGCATGCTACTGAGCTCACGCATGCCTTACGAGAACTCGATGATCCCATGAACGTTGTCCGAGTTCTAGACATGTATCGTGGTATGCTGGCCACAGATGAGTTCAAGGACAGACTCCATCATGATGAGAAGGAGCATGCTGATGTGCTGTTTTCCATCCTCTTCAACAACACGTTATCACGTCCGGAACATGAATATACTGTTACGAAGGTCAGTGGATTACATTGATGTTGGACTATTGCTTATCATGTTCAGATCGAGGACGACAACGTTAGTTGGCTCGGTTTTGAACTTCTGTCTATCTCTTTTACTCACCCGCTCATTCTACACAGAACGATGATGATTGCGAGTGAGCTTCCTAGATCTCAAGAACATTACCTGTCGACTTGATTTATCTTTCCTCCTACTCTGGAGTGTACTGTCAATAGCTTCTTGGAACTCGCGACGTTTATTCGGCAATTAACAATCTTCACTTTCTATCACTAAAAAGGACATCGTCAGAAGCGTTCGGTCCTGGAACACTTGGTAAAGCATGTGTTTCGCCTCCGTTACGCAGCACACTTGAATAGCGCTGATATTCAGGAGACCTGGCAGCGAAGAATCATCTGCGTTTTACAGGTCATTATTTTGTCATCGTTGGTAGTCGACAAGTCTTAGGAGATATGACGAGGGATGGAACGCAGGAACAACTTCCATTACTAATTTCTATACAGAAACAACCTTATGGTCTTCAGCTCGTGTTGTAGGACCAATGGTTACGCCAGCTAGTATATGTGCACATGCCAGTGAGATGCTGGTTTCTGCGTTTCTTTGAATCACTGCACTCATACTTTGACACACTATCGCAAAAGTATCCTCATATGACGTCTTAGCATGCGGAACACCCGCATCCCAGTGATCCCACGACGTCGACCGCATGTACTGAGCGGGTACACAGATCCCGGCTCTCCACAACTTATATAATTACAAGCACGGGGGAGAAAGAGGACTCAGACGGTGTGAAGATCCTTCATTCAACCGCAGTTGTTGACAAGTGGGAGAGAGCCGAGCTTCTCGAAATCTGATTAGTCCCTTCCAAGTTGAAAGTTCTCATGCCCAAATCACGCCGCGTCTTTCGCTCTGTTCAACAAATAGTGTACGACTGAGTCACCACTTCGTAAAAATTAGGACCATCTACTGGAGCCTCTGTCGATATCGTCTTCAGGCTGAGAATTATTTTGGATGCCGACTGCAAGCACCGGTATTATTACGATGCAGAGTGAGAAACATTCCCATGAGAGTTATTCGCCACTTCGTATGGTACAGAAATGCCAAGCGGGGTTCGCACTTGACTAACAGGCGCAGCAGTGGTTTTCATCCGGTTCTTTATGTAAAGCAGGACCATCTTTCCTACTCGTACTTACCGTTTGTCTTGCCAGACATGCTCCGAGTCTTTACCTTTGCTCCTTTGTTCGGTCTCTTCACCCAGGCGTTGGTCTCTCAAGACACTAGCCTAAGGGAGGTAAAACAAGCGTTCGACAACGCTAACGTGAGTGTTCACGACCAATTCTCGTTGAAATATTGCCTCTATGCCTTGCTCAATGTCTCCGTCTTTTTCTTTGCAGATCCCGGAAGACATCGCTCTCCCGTTCGAACCTAGGTTCCTCCTTGAAGTCTCGCTCCCCCCAAACGTCAGGCTCTGCAATCGTCCTCAAGGCAGGCGTTCAGCTTCCTCGCAATGGTACGTTCCCGGCGTAACTCCGAGATAATGCATCTGAATATACTCAACAGCGACCGTCGGACCTCCTTCGTTCACCCTCGTTGGACTCGATGCTAGGGACGGGCCATTTGTCGTCGCGGCTGTCGATCCCGACGCTCCCACCCCGCAGAATCCAACCAATGCCCAAGTTCGGCATTTCCTCGGAGGAAACTTCGAGCCATCACGCTTGGTCCGAGGTCGTGCTACCCTAACAAACACAACGGCCGCTGTTTCGAACTGGCGTCAGCCTACTCCTCCTGCTGGATCTGATGCCCATAGGTGTGTTTAATTAACTGGGCTCACTTCTATTGCCGTTAATAGTTATTCATATCTTGAAGATATGTTTTTCTGGTGTTCAATCAGCCACGGGGCTTCAACGGCCAGACACTCGTTAACGCTACTACACCTATCTCATTGTTCAACATCAGCGAATTTGGTGCAGCGGTTGGTCTTGGAAACCCCATTGCAGGAACATTTATGTTAGTGGCCCAAGATCCAGCGTAGGACATGCTCCCAGTCGACAGTCTCTGTAAAAAACATGTTCAATGCAAGAAATCAGCAAGTAGCTATAGATCAGAGGTTCTTCTAAGGAGAGTGTCCTGAAATTTACTCACAAAACGCAGTCCACCGTAGGGGAAACTGCCAGCTGGTTTCTTCTCACTAAGACTAGAAGCAAGACTTCAGAAGACCACGAATGAAAGAAGACAGAAAGATGGTGGTACACGCCACTAGTCCATTTCTACGACGAGAAGCCATTAGGCCTGCTTTGAGGCCGCTTCGGCAAATATCATCTTCGATTCCCAAGCTGGTTCGCTATGGTATTGGGCAAACATTCTTGGCATTGACGACTCCTACACGGTCGAGATAGCATTATGCCCCGAGCAGAGGGATATCCCATGTTCCTGCTTACCCTTCGTCAGAAGTTCCGTCACGAAAAAAAGACATAGAGCCAGTGTACCAAATCTACAAAACATATTTCCCTAGCTTGTAACACGGTTCCAGGCCCAAATGACCGAGTAAGTATCAGCATTAGGAAGGACAACTCTTCGCTCCCTGTATGCTCATTCTGATAATGCTCTCACCGATTTGTTCTGAGTTTCCGATGCATGCTTCAGCGTTAAACTGATTCGCATCTTGTCAGGAAACTTGACGGTAAAGCAACCGCAGACTTGGCAAGTGATAAATTTAAACGCTGCAGGTGGATGTCCGTACGGCACTCAAGTAGCCGACGCGGACCACCTAAACAAAGGCGAATTCTTTCCATGATCACGCCACAGAAACAAGGGTATTTTGAGGAGCCGCATGTGGGTGCTTCCTCTTGTGATATTACGACGCCACACCTGTCCCCCCATCGAGGGATTAGCTTTCAAGTCCGGATCTATCATTATCTGTTCGCCAAATAAATCAGCAATAATACACCTACTGTGTTAAGGTTTGATTAGTCCAGTTAAATCATCGTTCTCCGATAACGTAGATACAGTAGTTTAGCAGCTCATCGAGCAGGTATGTGCGCGCGAGCCCAATTTGAGGTCTCTACACGAGCGTTAAGGAGGGGATCAAGAGGCTCGAATGCCCATGTCGAATCAGCGTCTGGAGGATACATTGACAAGGCGGCGAGAGAGAGATAAGTATGGTATGGGTCTAGAATCACGAGGGGTCAACACAGTGCTCCAAAAGTATTTAACGGGGATTATCAGACCTGGATGTTCCCCTGGCATCTTGGCGATACCACCATACTTGAATTGGCAGCTCGAGAGGAACTGACTAAGGCCTCGCATGTTCACTAGCTCGCGAGCACCAAGAATCTGCAGGAGAATTGGTCGGTAAAATAATATATGGCCGTAAAATAGACGACACTAACCTGGAGCGCAGCACCACACCAAAAACAGTAACAAGCGTCCGCCTCTTTGTTGGTGCGGCCAGTAAAACCTCCAGACGAGAGTTGGTTCTGGACCAGCCACTGTATGGTCTTCTGCCGTTCCGCGGGAGTCAACCGAGTAGATGTAGATCCAGGTGCAAGGTGCAAGGACGCAATAGAGATGTAAGTCGTCCCTCCCTGTGCCTCGCAATTCGGTGACTGGCCGTAACCGCCTTCATATGTCTATGAGAAAGATTATAAGGATGTTAGTCCCTAACCAGGGAAAATACATACTCTGCATTTCGCGACAAATTGCAGTGCAAGGTCGACATTAATACCAGACCAATCATCCAGCATGCTACTGATTGCAAAAGCGCAATACAGAGTGCGAAGATCAGTGTCGCCACTCCCGGTTACAGTAGAAAAACTGACGGATGGATGTTAGTAAGATATGACATTGGATAAGCCGCAGAAGATGAGATCCATGGGGTGATAGTTACGCCAAGGAGATCGTACCGCCGCGGGGCAGTTCCTGCGGCGTTCAAACATATATGGGAGCGGATCGGATCGTGAAATTACCTGCCATCGTCCCGCTGACATGACTTGAGGAACTTGACCAGCCCAGGCCTATCCAACTGGGCAAAATCGTCCCGTAGGATGGCCAGCGATAAGAGCGCCGTATACGACATTATGACGTGAGGGCCATCGTAGTTTGTACAATCTTCCTGGTAATCGACATGTAATTAGTACCAAATCGCGCGATAAAAGCGGCGATCCCACCTGCACATTTGGCGGCCTCTGTGGAGTCATGTAAGTGCTGGGTCGGAATCCAGAGCCATTGGGACCGTCTACACGCTTGAGTGAGCTTCATACGGTGATCTACTGATCTCACGTACGAGTTTGCTGCTCCCACATCCAATCGCGCCAGGACTGCCGGTCCGTCTCGGAGGTCTTCCCTTGTAGCATCCCCAGGAGATCCAGGGTTCCAATGCAGTAGAATACGACCGCCATCCTACAGAATTTACATGATAAGCATTATTCATCCATCAGACAGAGACACGGCTCACGTTGAAGCATCCAACTCGACCTGGGAGCCCGGAAGCCCTGCGAGACATCGTTTGGCGTGTCCTACATGTCCTAAACGACCACAAGGAGGCAACGGGGAGTCGAGCATCGTGAAAGTAAGAAATCAAGAGCGTAAGAAGCAGGATTATTGGGCATTCATCGTGGTCACTCGGTAAGGAAGTTCAAAGGGCGCTCGATCATCAGCGAATATCTGTTACAGAGTGCCAACTTAAATTTTATGAAAAGATGGATGGCCTGCCGGGCTAAAGGATAGCGGATCGTTGCGAATTTAGCGCCAAATCTGCCAAATCCTTGCCGTAATACCCTTTTAAACCGGCGCCTTGCGTCACCTGTTTTACAAGTAACAGTAAATGGATAAATGTGAACTTAAGTAAAGGTACAGTTCGATGGACCAGCAAATAGAACGTGAAGGACGAAGATAATAATTCGATGTATGTTGATAT